>CAKNYM010049701.1:48622-146619 GCA_932195095.1 Andricus curvator
AGCATTGACTTTTTGAGTGGGTACACTTGAGAAATAACGCCCCATATAGATGTGGGAACACATTGAAACTTTCAATTAACAATAAATCGAGAACACAAATTTGTGACTGAACCACTTTTTGCACTGACCTCTACAAATAAGTCATAATTATTGAGTGATTTCAATGGGAAGATACAATAAAAAAGTCAAACTTTAAATTATATCGCACACAATTTATTTATAATTCACTGTCTACATAAAATGATTGATATTACCAAAATCTATTTGTTAAAATTCAGTCAGAGTTTAAAAACATATGCACGGGTGTCACATCATTTTCTTCACAAGCATCTTTACTGAAATCGACAAACATGACAAACATCGACTAGCAAGCGGGTGCTTTTGCATTTATTTTATTACAGATAGAGAAGGTGAGCGCCACGTCAAATAATACTAAGTGTACCTTAAAGAATGTAAAAATTAGAAATACAATTGTAAATAAAACAAAGTAGAAAAAGGCTTCGAGTTCCCATTCAGTCATTTGTCGCGTTATAACGCGATTCTATAGTTATGATAATTATGCCATGAACTTAGTTTATAAAAGTAAAAACGCCCCATTGTTATAAATACAAATTTATCACAAATTTGTGAAAATAAATTAATGTCAATACTTGACTATATCAATAGTTTACTATCCTAAATATAGTAATATCATAAATAGCATTACTATCGAAATGTGGACATGGAGAAGAAGAAACGTGACTCAAAGGACGATTATTCACTCTATTAGTATCAACGCTAAATACTCCTCTTAACTCGCATTGATTTATCATGAATCCCATTGATTCCTGCGTTAACATCCACGTTAATACTAATTTTTAGTAGCTCAGTGACAGTAACTAGCCCTTAATTTAAAACATGCTGTTCATTCCAACAGACTCGCTCTACTGCAGCATCGATTCATACTGGGTTCACTTTATTTTATCTGGTTTCGCAAGATATCTTTGATCTGCAGCGCGATGTTTCACTTGATCAAATACTGAGTTCTTGTACTAAAATGTCGATATTCGAGAGCGAATAATGAAAATTGTCAAAAATGACCACGTTGTTCACATGTAATAATTAACACTCGTTCAGCAATCTTGTAATCGCAATCAGTGGTATTAAGAAGCGGATATCCCGAGTGTGTTCAAGTTATTCCCGTGTATTTTTAGGTTAACATCATAGTTGGGGTATCATATAAATACACAGGAATAACTTGCACACACTCGGGATATCTGCTTCCTAACACCACTGCTTGCAATTTTCCATTTAAAAGCTTAAACTTGCAAGACATTCAAGTATAATGAAGGTACAAAACATGAAAATCTTCTTCAGTTATACATTTGCAGTGTCATTTGTACACTTTCTGTCAAAGTTGCTACCCATACAATTAAGATTTTATTTATAAAATTATCGAAACTTTCTCTAGGGAATTTTCATTTATTACGTTAAAATTGACTATGAGAAGTGGGGAAAATGCGATGAAAAATGCGTTCTTGTAAAATATTTAAGTCTTCGGTCTCACAAGGCTTTGGAACCAAAATTAGGTGTTGAGGAAGCATTTTCTACAGAGAAAAAATATTGCTTTCACCAAAATTACAAGTTAGTAAGTAAACTATAATATTCTTTAATCTCCGTTAAAGCTTCACTGATATTGATGACGCTCCACATAAAGTGTACAGTTAGACCAAATCCATTGCAGTCATATTCATGAGTGCGACAGAGATGCTTTTATGCGCCATCTTCTAGCATCTCACTCGCACTCACGCTTCCCTATGACTACATGTCGACCCTTTACCTATTGGAGCGCATTAGCAACGAAAGAAATTACAAAAATTTAAAGAACTTCGGCCCCAATAAATCAATTTTATTATCATTGATGTCAGCAAGTTTTATCGGAAAAGTTGTTACCTATTAAATAGGGCCAATATGTGATCCAGGAAGGTGCTAAAAATATCAAAATTTAAAAAGAGGTCAAATTCTAAGAATGCTGTCACAGATAAGATGTTACACTTCCACTTCCACAAGTTTCTCACATCTCACAAGCAATTGAGTGAAGAGCAGTGGCGATGAAAGTATAACATCTAGTCCGTGAGAATTGAGGAACTGCTTTCTACATTGACGAGGACTGATACAAAAAAATATCGGCATTATATTCACCATCGATGTAGTCACTCTTTTTCTTAACTCTCGAGTTTCGTGTGAGATTTGTATTTTATAAAGAATCTATTCTACTATGTCGGTGTCTTCCTATAGTAATATATTACAATTTGATTCATATTTATACATACACACATTGTTGTGATGAGTAGCGACGAGTAGCGCCGAAAGGGTCTTAATCATTTCGGCTCCCTCGGACGGCGGAGTGGTGGGTGAAGGTCGCCATATGGGAGATCGGGTGTTTGGCGCTCCAATTTGCCTACAAAGTTCGTGACGCCCTCGAACAGCGGCCCCCCCCCCCCCCACGTGATCTCGAATTCCGGTACAGGACGACTAAAACTTTTATATTTTTCTTTCCCACAATTTCAAACTGATCAGAAATTGAGTACATATGTATGTGTTTCGAGAATCGTGAATCCAAGCATGGAAAAAACATGGTAAACATGACTTTTATTTCGATCACCTAGCAACTTATCTTCTTTCGCTATTTATCCCAGATATTTAATCGAAGTTGCTTTTCAGGTAAAAGATATATTCGACGAGAGGAAATCATGAAACTTCATGATAATCTCCGTTCGGAGAGTTTTCAGGAATTCCTACGCTATGGGTATTCGATATTTACCTACCAATTAAGTAGTTTCACAAATAAATGTACGGGTAATGTACGGGCCGATTTAGTCTATCCTGCCGTATTTAGGGACGACATTATTTTTAATCCAAAAATCACAATTTGGATAATCCTTCTCGGTTTGCACGTCCTGGTCGACGATAAGAACTCTCTTGGCACCTCTTGGATCTGCTTGAATAACTTCACCGAACCAAACAAAACGATTGAATAATTTCTGCATGGCATCTATGTGTCTCTTTTCTTCAACCGTTCGGGGAGTATAAGAGCCTAAAATTGCTGCCGCATCGCTGTCTGGATCGGCGAGGAATCCTCGGGGCATGGTTCGCACATAGAACGGAATGTTCGTCTTCCAATTAGCAATGGTCAGAAGAGGACACACTACCCGAATATCTGAGATCATTGTTGTCAGTCCTTTTAAAGTGGAATTATAGCGTCTGAAAAATGTAATAAATTTGATAAGATCAATCTTATTTTAGCAGAAGTTTTATATATTTTATAGGATACATAAATAAGTATGATAGAAACTTGGAAAAAGGAAATAAGAATCCATGAGTAATAAGAAAGATTACGATTCCTTTAAATCGATTTAAATTGTTCAAATGTAATGGGACATTTAACGTCCACCTAGGGAGTGGTAATGTTTTAATTTTGATATAAGATTATTATAAATTATAAATAAATTCCATTTTCTTTCAACGTCTTTCTAACAACTTTGTTTTATGAAAATATTAGCATGAAATTTCGAAGCTAGTACGGTTTTCTCATCAGGTGTCAATTGAAGCTTGTTCTACAATAGTAAATTAAGTCGTTTTTTAGTTGTCACTTGAGATCCATGTCAAATATAAGAAAACAAGTGACTTCTGACTAACGACGTAATGCACTGTTCTAGAGCACGCTTCAATTTTATCTATAATGAATCACAATAATTCTATGTTTAAATTGGTAAAATGATTCATAATTAAGTCGTTACATTATATAAAGAATTAAAGATGTTTCAATATAAATAGCTCTAATTTACTGCATGGTTTATCTAAGTGCAATCTTTGTACTAGACGTTCGTATTACAAATTACATTTTTTGTACTTTATTTGTCATCGATCTTCTGGAATCAGTTTCATTAAATCATTGGTCAACAAAAATGACCCACGTTCCCGTTGAATGCGACGTATTATTTCCGACTATTTTTTGCTACTGCCATTTGTTGCCATCAGGTGTGGTTTGATAGACATTTACAACTTAATACAAAAAAATGTTAGGATATTTGCATGTGTTTTTTAATGCAAATTTCAAATATTACCTGATTTTCACAAAAGCTACAACGGTTTTTGAATAAATTAAAAAAAAAAACTCAACAAATGGAAAAAATGCCAAACAATAATCTGAAGAGATATTTAAATTTGGATAAACTGTTCTTGAGATATCGTGAAAAATATGCACCCCTGTTTCCGTATGGGTCAATGTTCAGTGACAAAAATTACTTACCCTAGGGATTTTTTTGGGGACACGAATATCGAATCTCAAGTCAGATTTTAAAAATTAAAAATGACTGATTCAATATGGAAGACCATTTAGGGGTCGTTCACAAAATACGTGATACATATTTCAGAGGTTTTTACCCTCTCCCCCCTGCGCGATATGTTTTCCATTATTCTTAACATGGAGAATGATACTTTGACAGACCCCCACCTCTCTGAACGTATCACGTATTTTGTGAATGACCCCTTATATCAAAATTTATAATTATCAAGAAACCCAGCGTGATAACATAAAATTAATAACTCTGGGTTTTTTTTGGGTTTTTGATAACGAATCTGAAGTCACATTCACAAAATTCCAAATGGCTGAGCTAATCTGACAGACCATAGGTGAAAAGATTATTTTTATTTTCATGATATTAAAAAAACTAAATAATAACTTAAATAGAACACATACAATTTTTCCTCAAGCTTTTACCCTTTTTTGCAGTTTTTTTAAAGATTATTTCAAGTATTGTTGTAGCTTTTGTAAAAAACAGGTATTTGAAATCTGCATTAGAAAACGCATCAAAATAACCGAAAATGTTCTAAAGATTTTCGTTTATACCTCTGCAGAAATACTTTAAAAATTATTTATTATGAAATTGAGTTGCAAATACATCTCTATTAAACTACACCTGATAGCAAGAAATGATGGTTAGATTCGTGTACAGCCTGAAAATATAATTTGGAAATGATATGTCGCATTCAACGGGAACGTAAGTCATTTTTGTTGACCAGTGTAATTTTTATTATTTTCAGTGGAATATCGAGACACTAATTTCAGTAAAAAGTGTTTATTATAATCACTATCTGGACGAATAAACCGACATACAAAGCAACTTGAACCTTGAATACGACAGTGACACCCCCACCCCCCTCCACCTGGGTTTACATATTTGTAACGTGGCATTTTTCACCCGTTGCATAAATAACTGTAACTACCCGAAATAAATTAATTTAGATGATTCGCGTGAATACTCGCTGAACAAGGATCTCGCAAACTCCAAAGAGCACTCTCGATAGTTTTAAGGGGTTATACCTACTTGTGGCCGGAAAATAAAGGAATTTTTATACTTTTTCTAGCCATATTAACAAAATGTTATTGAAATCCACTACAGAGTATCGGTTAGTTCATGTTTTGAGGTACTTGTACACATTTTTAATGTGAAAATCTTGAAAACTGGGGGAAATATGTCCGTGCCCCAAAACACCGTTTTTTATAATCACTTGTGGTGAACATGATAACTCTGGAACAGCTCCTCTGAAATTAAATAACTAAAAAGATTTAATTAGGATATTCCTATACGGGGCCTGCTCGGTGGGTTCCTGTCACCACTACGTAGCGCGTCCTCAGGTTGCGGATAGAGGAACGGCCCGTAAGGCTGAACAGCCCCTAAGGTTAACTGCGAACACAAGAATAAGCAGTCGCGGACAGCCGATAGGAACCAGTCGTGGGTGTTGTGAGCTTGCACTGGTAGAAAATAGGTACACGACAACCATGGCTTGGGAGGACTCACCCATTCGCGTTCATACGCAATGGGTGGGTTCTGGCAAGCCGAGTTGCAGCGTGTATCCACTTAGAAACACTACCCGAACCAAAACTAAAAAGCTTGTAAGGGAAAAATCCTGCTGCCCCATTGGACACCGCAGCGATGACACTGCCCGCAAGGGATGTGTGGAATGATTCGCCTGCACAGAGCCAAAGGGGTATTGATGCCAGTAGGCGCGCTGCCTTGCAGGGGGGATGTTAGGATACGAGGATGAAACTGTAATGTGTCTGACGACCAGTTGACACGGTCCTTGTCAAAGTCGGAAAGCTCCCATACTTAGACCCAGAGAGGTATGGGGGTTATCACTTCTGGGACGGTGGACTCACCTACGATCGGAATAGGATCCTAACGTGCGGATTTCCACGAAATTACCATGGCTAACTTGCAACAACAAAAAACTACAGTAAAATATCTAAGGGCGGGAACTCTGAACGCGCGTAGTCTAAATACTGGCGGATTTAGCGAACTCATTGAGATAGCACAGACATACGATACTAACTTAATAGCACTTCAAGAAACCTGCTGGCCGGGCGATTACGCATCAATTTCTAAGGATAACTATACTTTTCATCATGGGAGAGCTAAGGGGTGCAAACAGGTGTTAATCAACGTACACTGCCCCACCGAGGACAAAGACGAAGACACTAAGGATCTTTTTTACGAAACAATCGAACAGGTTTTTGACAAGTTCTCAGCGTATGACGCAAAAATATTATTGGGAGATTTCAACGCGAAAATTGGAAAAGAACCGATGTATAGGCCTACAATAGGGTCGGAAAGTTTGCATGACGTCAGTAATGATAATGGGACTAGAGTAATAAACTTTGCAGCTTCAAAGAACCTCGTTGTCAAAAGCACATTTTTCAAGCATAAAAATATACATAAGGCCACCTAGACATCACCAGATGGTATCACTCACAATCAGATTGATCACGTTCTAATTGACAGAAGACGTCATACAAACATTCTCGATATAAGATCGTACAGGGGAGCGGATCTAAATTCAGACCACTTTCTCGTGATGGTAAAACTAAGATCTAGGCTAGCGTTAAGTAAGAAAACAAGCCGCACAGAGCCAACAGTTCGTTTCAATATAGATAAGTTTAAAACACCAACAGAAATATTAAATTATTAAGTTGAGATTTCTAATAGTTTCGACGTTCTCCAAGAACAGAGAGACGATAACGATAATTACGGGGAGAACTCGGAAACCCTGTGGAGCAATATGAAAAAGGCGATAAAGACAGCCGCGAAACTTACTATAGGTTTAAAGAAAGTAACCAAAAGCAAACCATGGTTTGACGAAGAGTGCAAGCTTCGGTTTAAAAAAAGTCGGAAGGCCTTACTAATTAGTTTACAAAATAAGTGCGATCAAACACATGAGAAGTATTTCGAGATTAGTAAAAGTACAAATAGGCTTTATAGATCCAAGAAAAGGGAGTGGGAAAAGAATAAAATACTAGCAATAGAAACGCATAATAAACAAAATAACCCGAGTGAGATGTACAGAGGAATCAATTTTATAAGGAAAGGCTTGCAAAGTAGAACGGAAGTAATGAGGGACGAAAAAGGCAATCTAGTAGCCGATGCGACAGAGAGACTGAATTTACGGAAAAACTATTTCGATAAGCTATTAAATGTACGCGAAGCCCCCGTTGAAGGTAATCTTGGTAAAATTCACACTGCCGATCTACTAATTGATGATCCTACTGATGTAGAAATAGAAATGGCCATGAAGAAGTTGAAAAATAACAAAGCCGCGGGCATCGACGACCTACCGTCAGAACTGATAAAAAATGGAGGCCCTTGCCTCACAAGGCCGGAGGAATGGAATACCTCTATTATTACTCCCATTCCCATCTTTAAAAAAGGCGATAAAACGAACTGTAACCATTACCGGGGAATTTCACCTGGGCCTGCGTGCTATAAGATCCTTTCCAATGTAATCTTCAGTAGACTAACTCCTTTCGCCGAGGAAATCATTGGGGATTACCAGTGTGGATTCCGCCGAAACCGATCTACAAGCGATCAAATGTTTACAATTAGACAACTGTTAGAAAAGAAATGGGAATTTAATTAAGTAGTACATCAGCTATTTATCGATTTCAAAAAAGCTTACGACTCTATTATACGCGCACGAATGTACTGGATCCTAGAGTTCTTGGGTGTACCAAGAAAATTAGTTAGGCTTATCGAAATTTGCTTAAGCGGCAGTAGGGGTAGAATACGTGTAGACGGAAGTTTATCTGAAGAGTTTTCGATCCGTGATGGCCTGAAACAGGGCGATGCACTTTTGTGCGCCCTTTTCAACTTAGTTTTAGAATACGTGGTCAGACAAGTACAAGCGAATCCGACCGGTGCTACCATCAATGGGATAATACAAATTCTTGGGTATGCGGATGATCTCGACTTACTAGGGGATGATAAAGAAACCGTAGCTAAAAATGCAGAAATCTTGACCACAAAAGCCAAAGATATTGGTTTGGATGTTAGCGAATCGAAGACAAAATATATGACCGTCGCCAGATCCGAGCAAAGTAATGTAGGCGGGGATCTAATGGCCGGAAATATGAAATTCGAAAGGGTTAACGAGTTTAAATACCTCGGGTCAATTATAACTAGCGAAAATAACATTAAAACGGAAATCAACGCGCGGCTGCACGCTGGCAATGGGTGCTATTATGCAGCAAACACGCTACTAAAATCGCGATTGCTATCTAGAAACATCAAAGTGAGAATTTACAAAACGATAATAATGCCGGTCGTCATGTAGGGGTGTGAAACGTGGGCGCTGACGAAGGGAGTGGAGAATAGGTTTAGAGTTTTCGAAAATAAAGTACTTAGAAAAGTCTATGGTCCAAAGAGAGATGAAGAGACTGGTGAATGGAGAAAACTGCATAATGATGAGCTGCATGCTCTCTACCGGTCAGCAAATATTAATAGAGTTATGAAAGCGCGTAAATTAAGATGGGCGGGGCATGTAGCAAGAATGGGCAATGAAAGAACAGTGGCGCAAGTTTTAAGAGGGAAACCGACTGGTAAGAGACTCTAGGCAGACCGAGAAACAGATGGGAGAAAAATGTAAGGGATGATCTAAAAGAACTAGGACATGATTACTTAAACTGGATGGAGGATGCAAAGGATAGAGATGCGTGGCGGTTTCGGGTAGATGAGGCAATGAACTTTCGAGTTGGAATTGCTAATCGATAATAATAATTCCTATACGGGGCTCCTAAGCGAGGGGTTTAGCGAAATTTTTATTTGAAAAGAAAATGGCGACGGTTTTTGGGCCAAAATGGAACCTCGAAAATCGAACTTTTTGGGAAAAACTTCGCAATTTTTGAAATATCAACATTTTTCTAAATCATTCGTTCACGAGCTCCGTATTGGAATATACTAATGAAATATTTTTGGTTTTTTTATTTCAGATGAGCCGTTCCAGAGTTATCATGCTCACCGCAAGTGATGATAGAAAACAGGTGTTTTGAGGAAACGGCCATATTTCCCCCTGTTGTCAAGATTTTCTCATTAAAAAATTTATACAAGCCAACTTTATACAAGAACCTTCATTTATCCATTGTTTTCTTTTTTATACATGTAACCGAGACGGAGAATATTTAGACTCAGCTTGAGGCTCAGAATATCGTACCTCAGTCAATGTAGAGCACAAATAACGAAAGAGGATTTTAAACAGTAGCGGAGAGTCTGGCTCGTCATTTGGATGAACCCAGAACTCCCACCTCATCTAATTACCTGCGTCACTGCTACTCTCCAGAGATCGCCCTCGCTCGAAATTGGCATTCCGCTTGATGTCCCCTGCCAACACGAATCCCTATATCTCACTGCAATATGTTACTCTCTCCCGGAAATGCATCCCAGATAGTTCTAATGGGCACTATTTTCTTCAGTGCATACTTTAAGCAAGGTTCTTTATAGCTATTGTACTATTGTGCCGGGTACATTTCCGAATAAGCACAAGTCTGATGACTCTTGACATAAATTGTACTCAATCATGGGGTCAACATAGCGGAATTTGATTGGACGACAGGTTAGGGAAAAGCGATTATCGAAGTCTCGAAAAACTGTGAATTAAAGAGCAATGCAATTAATCCCACACTTGGTCAACGATGGTAAAAGCACGTTTGTGTCCGTTATCTCTTCGTTTCTCAAATTTGAAATATAGAGGAAATTAAATCACCGAATTGTACTCGATTGGTTGAATTGTTTTGTACAAACTGCCAGGAAACTCAAAGGTTAGTCTTCTTATTTTCTTATCGTGAGTAACGGAGTCGAACTGGGAATGAGTAATTATTTCGAAAAGGCATAATCCGCCACGTGGTAAACTCCCTTGCGCTTCGACGTGTCTCTAAGTGCTTTCGTGTTTTATTTTAATTTCTGTCATAATGTTCTCTTTACCGGTAAATAAAATTGTTTGAAATGTTCTAATGGGGATTTTGGAAATGAGTAGAGGGATTTCAGGATTCCAGTATCTAGTAGATTGACTTTCCTATCCGAAATAAATTCCAAAGGTTTATCATCCGTTACGAATAACTTGTTAAGAGATAATAGGAAAACTGATCAATTAATTTGTTACTCCGAAATATAATCTTTTGAAATCGATGTAATTTTTTGAATGTCTTGCTCGCAAGAAAATCAAAGTTTTCTAGACTCAATTAGTCGTAGTTGTTACATTTTATGTTTACTATTTAAGAACCCTACTACCCCTTGTGAATTTTCGGAGACGGAGTAAATTAAAAAGGGTAGAGCTAGTTTGAATTTATTGATTTTAATTTATTGATTTCAATTTGATGTTTGAAATTTAATCGGTTTGAATCTAGTTTAAAAATCTAAGAATTTAAAATGACTCACTGCCAATAGGATTTTTATATGGCTGGCACCCGCCACAAGTAAAAAGATAAAATAATTTTCAGTGACAGGCCCTGGGACCAAACCTGGTCACATATTCGAATTTGCTTACGTCAAGCCCTATTACATATTTTTCATGTCCCATCTTTGGTAAGCTCTTTACTTCCCTTCAGTTTCACTTCGTCCTGGTCCCTTTTTCGACAAAATTGTTTGAATTTCAGGATTGATCTGTTTAATATCATTTAATCCTTGACCTTGATCTCTAGCAGGTTCTTCTTTTTCCGCCTGATGTTCTTTATCTTGTACGTCAGCTTCAGATTTTAAAGGTTCTTTAACTTGAGCTTCCAGTTGATCTCGCTCCACAGCTGAGATTTCGGATTCGATCAACTCCTAAATGTCGTTATTCTGCTTTTCAAACATCTCGCCTTTGGAGATTTTCATTGTTTTGAGATTAGACAGGCGATAAGCCTTAACGTCAGGAGCATATCTAACGAAGATGCATTTAGTTGATTGCGGATTAAATTTTCTTTTGCACTTCGTGTTGATATTACCGTAAGCTGCACACCCAAAAGCTTTGAGATGAGCTATGTTTGGCTTTCTTCCTAGCTACAGGTATGATTCGAAAGGCAATACATTTTTCAAAGCTCTCGTTACACAACGGTTTATAATACAAGCTGCCGTGCCTACTCTTTCAGCCCAAAAGATTTATAGTAGATTAGCTTGCAAGAGCATGCATCTTGCCATCTCTACTAAAATTCTGCTTATCTGCTCCGCTGTGTCTTTTTGTTTACACGCGTTCTCGAGCGTACGTTCACTTTTTATTCTAGCTTGATCGAAATCAGTAGTAAAATCTTAAACGCAGTACTCAAGTCCATTGTCAGTGCGCAAAACTATGACTTTTGTCTCGTGTTTAGTTTCAACATAAGCTTTAAATTTGAGGACGTTGGCTTTCATGTCACTTTTGTTTTAAAAGAAACTAACCACTACCCATCGTAACGTCTCAACTATAAAGGTTACGAAGTACCTTGCTCCTCTAATCGAGTGGATCCGCATTGGGCCACAGACATAACAATGAATATGTGTTCAAACAATGTTGCACACCTGTTTTTAGATAACTTAGGAAAAGATTTACGTACCTGTTTACCAAAAATACAACTTTTGCATTCTAATGATTCCTTAAGACAATTTTGGTGGAAATCCATACACCGTTTCCTTTGAAATTAATTTCCTCAAATCAGCTTTATTTCGGTGGCCTAATCGTGAGTTTCATCGAAAATCACCTAGCTTTTTCATTACCCTCAGGGGTACGAACAGTGCGAACAGTTCCTTTACCTTGGATTTTGGCAGTCTTATCCGTTGCTAAACGAACCTTTTAAACGCAGGAGTAATATCAGAGAACTTACCCTTGCCACAGCATATGTCAGACAATGCTCCAATGTCAATTCATCACTCTGAAGTTTTGATAGTTTCCACATTAAAAGCGGCAGCAATCGATGCTTCTTGAGTATTTTTTGATTTTTCTAAACACTCCGGCTTCAAAATTTTACTTAACATAAGATTCAATTCAGAAGAATCTACAATACCTGTCAAGAGGGTTTCTTCTTCGATGAAGGATGAGCTTTTCTTTTTCTTTTCAGCAGCATCATCTATTCTTTTCCAACAGTGAACCCTTGTAACCTTTGTAAAGGATGTCTCTAGCTTCAATCCCACATCTCAAATTTTTGTAGCTATTTGGAATGCTATATCGTAGTAAAATAGCTAATAAGTCTTCGGATACTTCCAAATATATATATATATATATATATATATATATATATATATATACCATTAAACCATTTCCCTTTCAGGGTAGGCGTGACACTACCCGATTCGGGTAGTGTTTCTAGGTTTTTCTTGTAGTTATAAATAACTACAAGTGTGGGCTCACCACACCCACGATGTGCCAACAGCACTCATGTCAGTATTCTTGAATGGTCACCCTTCCAAGTACTAACCGCGTCCAACGCTGCTTAACTTCAGTGATCTGACGAGAACTGGGTTTTTCAGCGTGGTATGGCCGTTGGCCATAAATAAATAATAAATTTCTTTAAATCTTTTGACGGGTCGAAATATGTACTTAGGTGTTCAAATATATTCTCGGGTTTGCCTATTTTGGCAAACAACTGTTAAAAGCGTAGCCTTTCGAGTTATTTTTCATTAAAACAGCTTCCATCTGAAGCTTCAAAGTTTTTTCGTAATTTTCTAGCCACGTGTCCGACGTCACTTTGAGGTGAGCTTGCACTGCTTACGAAAAAAACAACTTACACTGCACTCAGTTTTCATGACCGAATTTTGCCAAAGCACTTTCTAGTTATAGGCTTATAAACGGTTGTTATTTTTCGTGGAATAATGCGACAGTAACTTGAGCAAAGATGTTTACAGGCCTCACAGTCCCTATGGGATAAAAAACTGAGACCAAATGGTACTTTTTGTACTGTTTATTTTACTACCAGCTTTCTAAAAAGCCTAAATAATAAACATAAAACATTCATATCTGCATACACAATAGTGTGGTTCACACTTTAGTAAGTAAACATTCTCAGTGATAATAGGAAAATACTGCCTTTTAGGATGATATTGAAAAGAAATAAGAAAAATTTTTAATAAATAATAGATGACAAATAATAAAAAAATCTAAAATTGAACTGCGAAACAAAAATTATTTATAGTTATCGTGCATTTTGTTTTTTTGTATAAAATTCATGAAGTTATTAAGAATTTTGGAAAGCAAAAAAAAAGATACCCAATTAAAATAAATGGGAAGCGTTGCAATGACTATTCGCAATTGAAAGCAATAGGAAGGCTTCCTTGTGAATTGACTTCAATTGCAAAAATTTGGATACTTAACAAATAAATATACACGGAGGAAAATGTATCTGCTAAATTTACTGGAGTTTCTATGTTAAGGGTTTACGTATTTGTTACGGTAAAAGAAGATAGAAATAAGGGAATTTCTAAGTCAATTGTACTTCCCTATATGTACTGTGTATTATACAATTTTTGTAAGGGTTCTCTGTAATCGTAACTTGAACTATCGGTAATATTTACAGGTTTTATAGGCAAATTATACTGGTATATTGCTAGTACTGATGGTTCGTATGCGTTACTAATAAAGATTTTTAATTTGAAAACCAGCATACGGAATCGAAAATTTACTGAGGAAGTAAAAAAAAATGTTTTCAATCTTATAGAGCCAAAAAAAAGTATACTTACCACCGTGCTTCTAAGGGTTAAATTTTCAAAATTAGTAAATAAATCGTTCAGGAACTATTTGAAATTAGTACCATGAAAAAGAGTCTCTTTCCTGGTTAAAAGTTGAACTACTTTGTGAAAAATTAATGTTCTTGGTTGAAGAATTATCTCTTTCATTGAAAATGTAACTATTTTTTTGCAAATTCGTTTCTTTTTGTTTGAAAATTAACTTTTTGACTAAAAATCAAACGATTCCAGTTGTGGTAGAAATGTTATCTTTTTTAGTTGAAAATTCGGCTTTTTGGTTAAAAAATTCATATCTTTTGGTCCAAATGTCTAAATTTCATCTTTTTTGGTAAAAATGTGAGTTTGATTAAAATTAATCGATTTTAGTTGAGGATTTTATTATTTTGTTAAAAGTTTGTCATTTTTTTGTTTAAAAATTAATTATTTCAAATTATAATATAATTATTTCTTTCTGGTTGAAAAATAATAACTTTTAATTCAAAATTCAACTATTTGGTTGAAAATTAATGTATTTTGTTGAAATTTTGACTCTTGGTAAAAAATTAATGTTCTTGGTTGAAAATTCATCTATTTAGTTGAAAATTGAACTATTTGGTTAAAAATTCATTAATTTTATTGAAAGTGTCATATTTTTACTGGATATATAAAGAATTTAAAGCGTTTTAAATTGAACTTGATATAGTAAAAACATTTATGTTATTTTAAAGAATTTATTCCCCTATTCATCTTTTGGTTTGAATATTAACCTGAAACACTGAACTATGAGAAGTTAGTTTTAATGAAAAAAAAAGAAGTTGAAGACGATGGAATGTTTAAACGTAGAAATTATTCAAATTGTTCAAACGTTTAACCGGTCAAACGCGGAGCTCTAGTTTTCCAAGTAGATTTAAGAACAATAAATATGTGTTATTTATGATTTATAAAGAAAATCTGATTCTTTTAATTGTCACTAAAGTGTTCCTAGGTTAAGTTGGACATAGAAATATCTTGGTGAAAAACAAACTACGATCTCAGTAGACCTAGAAAATTTGAAAGTATTCTTTTCTCAAATTATCATAATAGGGTCGTTCTGAAAATATTGCAAAATTTGGATCATATATTTTTTTAAACACTAATCAGCACCAGCTAGTCTTTTTTCTAAATAATTATATCCCGAAATAGAATATAAAAGAGATTATTATAAGAGAGTATTAAAATAATCTGATCAGAGGCTGTTCAAAAAATATGTAACGCTTTTAGGGTCAGAAAAAAGAGTTACGTATTTTTTTAACGGCCCCTAATATTTAAAAAAAAATGTAAGGATGGACAATTTATTGCATTCTTTAAATTAAAAAAATGTTGTCAATTATTCTCAATTTTTGTGCGCGAATTTTTAATTTGGGGATATGTCACCGAGCCTAAATTTTAGCTATATTTTTTTTCCCATTTCTACACAAAATAACTAAAATGTCGAAACTTTGCTAAAAACTACTTTGATGTTAGTACTTTATCTCAGTGTTATTCAAAATTCAATTAAACCATGGAGACAGGTAAAACAATTCCACAACTTTTTAGCAACGACCTTATACTTTATGACATTCAATCTCATAAGCGACCCTTTATCAATGTAAAATGTTATAAACAAATTTATTAATTTGTGGTAAGCCGGATCGATGTAGAAGCTTTCAAACTTCCAAAAAAAGAACAGATTAAATATTTGATTGTACCCATGGGTGATCGGAGTACATTTCAACACAAATATGATAATTATTTGAAAGAACTGACTCAAGCTATGGACGTGAATTTTGTTGAATTGGAGGATCCGCTAAATGGGGACATTGACACTTCTAGTCAAAACGCTAACAATGAAGAAGTTAATTTGATAACGGTTCCTGCAGGCCCAAGTACTTCTAAGGCTTATCACACGTCTACAGGTATCAAAATTTATAAGAATAAAAAAAAAGTAAGTTAAATATAATTACATTACAATTTTTTCCCAAAATTTATGTCCTATCATATCATATTCTATACATATAGGTTAATATTTTAATATTAATATATTTTTATAGTTCCCGGTTCACTATTTTTTAAACAAAATATTGTTGAAATTATTTTGAAGTCATTATTCAGAGGCAGGGAAGTATTAGCCAGATACAAATACAATCAAGCATTCGATTGCCAAAAATTGTCGTCTATCTTGATCGAACATGCTTTCGAAACAGATCCAGTCTTAAGGTAAAAGTCCTATCCTTCATCTGTCACTTATGTTTTCCCACTATTATTTCAAAATTAATACAAAATGGAATTTACATATTTTTAGAATCGACGGTGTAACTCGGCAAACGTGGGCCAATTGCTGTAGTTCACTTTTTCCAACTGAATCTCCGGATATTTTTTATAATAAATCCAAGGAAGGGATTGGGGGAATCTTATGTGATAAGTATTTAAATAAAAGAAGAATTCTAAAAAAAAGGAATGATACCTTCGAAATCAAAATCAGCCACTAAAGGTATATTTATAAATCAAAAGATAATTTATATACAATATATTGATTGTAACTGCGTAAGCTCTAAAATGTTAATGTAGCATTTAGTCCAATGTACTGATTACATCGGTACTATTCGATTTATCCGAAGATAGAGAAGAACAGGAAATTGTAGACACAATGACGGTCTTCTTGAAAAATAACATGGAACCTGTCTGATTTGGAATCGAAATGGAAGAAGACTGTCAGTGCTAGCCCGGTAACAAGGAGTTCATTGAGACGCATAGAATGGAATTTAAAAAAGTAGACACTTCAATGCCTTGAAATGCGTACTAATTGCATTTTTGTCCGAAATGCCATTAACTGCGTTTTACGGCTTGAATCTTGTCTCGTTCCAATCATTTTCAATGCGCACAAATGAAAAGGCATTAAACTGACGTCATGGTAATACTGTTAAGTGAATTGGCGTTAATGCTATTTAATGCGGTTCGCCGAGCCACCCACTTGAATGCCATACAATGCCTTTCATGACACAAAGTATTGAATTGGTTTAATGCCATTTAATGCGGTTCGCCGAGCCACCCACTTGAATGCCATACAATGTCTTTCATGGCAAAAAGTATTGAATCGGGTTAATGCCATTCAATGCTGTTTCGAGATATTTTCAGTTGAATGCCATACAATGCCTTCTGCGGCAGATTGCATTGACAAGGCTAATGCCATTTAAGAAGAATAGGAACCATATAGGAACTGAGGAACAGACGCGAAAGTGATATAGTAGCCGCGAAGCATTCTCCATCGCAAAAATACCACATCCTCGTCTCTCTGAATAACGGCGGAAAGGCCAACATACGAGAGGGAGTAATATTAAATTTAGCAGGTAAGTTGAAAAGCTTTTCAATTTAAGGCCATGTGAGCGTAACCTCAAAAATTTTTTTACATTTTTTTCAAAACCAACTTACGTTCACACCAAACGTGATATCGAGTTGAAAATTTGGGAAATCAAATGAGAAACAACCCTGGCGGACCGGCCGAACGCATGCGTTACGCTGCAGCGTAACGGTAAAGTAGCGGTAAAGTAATATGGCATTACAACTAATAAACAAACCAAATAAATATGTAAACAGTTGTAATTATAATAATACGTTCAAATTTACGTTAAATGGTCATGTCGTAATTGCAACAATGTTATTTTTCAGCGTTAAAAAATAAAAAAACGAAGTTGCTGTCATTAAAGTCGGACCCCTGCATGTTGGCAACCCGCTTGAAGCCGCCGTTAGCAAACTGCCAACATGCAGGGGTCCGACTTTAATGACAGCAACTTCGTTTTTTTATTTTTTAACGCTGAAAAATAAACTTGTTGCAATTACGACATGACCATTTAACGTTATTAATTAATTAATTAATAATAATTGCAACTTTTCTTTATTCACACAAACTTTCATATCGATATCTCATTTCGTGTGGAATTGGTATGATAAAAAATATGTCGCTAAAGTACAAATCGGATAAGTGTTACATGCGCTTAAGGATTTTGAAAGGCTTTGAGATAATAAAAAAAATTTCTTCAGATTCGTGGGAAAATTTGAAATGTTTTTTCACTTTGCAAAATTAATTTTACAAAAATAATAAAGAATATTTAAAAATAAATTTTGAAGAATAAATAATAATTCAACAATTATTAATTTAGAAACAATCGAGTTAGTTTAAGAGATATTTAAAAGTTTTGAAAAGATTTGAAAATAATTAAAAATTTGTAAAGATTTTATGAACATTCCTAGGAAATTTGAAAATGATTTTTTATTTTGAAAAAAAAATTCCAAGAGAATATTTGAATAGATTTTGAAAGATTTTAATGCTTTTTAAAAATTTTACAGGTTTTTTTTTAATTTGAGCAAAAATTAGAATGATGTTAATAGATATTTAGAAGTTTTGACAGAGTTTTAGAAATAATTTGAAATTCTAGAAGAAAATTTATAATAATTTTTTATTTTCAAAAAGTAATTCAAAGAGAATATTTCAAAAGATGTCAAAACGAAAACAGATTTTGCCGTATAAATAACAATCGAACGCTGTGATCCCTGCTATTGTTTAACTTGCAATTTTACATGCATTCAGTACATAATTGTTGCAAATAAATAGATTTTGGGTAATTTTGTGAGGAATGTCAATTTCAATTAATATTAGTGAATTCTCATGTAACCTCTTTCCTGTTAATATGTCTTCTTTCAAAGTTTTACATTCAGTCCTTATTCTCGCAGCCTTCACGATTTATTTCGAATGAAAATCTGCCACCTACATCTGTGAGTAACCCCACCTAGGATATTAAACGACTCAAAAGGAGTTTGCGTCAATACGAAGAAAAATTGAAGAACATAACCGAGAAGTACGAGCAGGTTAAGGAAGAAGTGAAGAGTTTGGAACAAGCTTTGAGCGAATCGGATGCTTATGCAGATTCACTCAGAGAAGAGCGCACCGCAATGAATGAAGAAATGGCGTTACTAAGAAAACTGAATTGAACTGAACTGAACTGAAAAAATTGAATATTTCAAAGTAAAAGCTTCGGAAAATCTAGAAATATAAATTTTTATAAAAAAAAAGAAAAATCTGATTAGTCATAAAAATTGATTCGACAAATTTTTCTAAAATCAAAATTTAAACTTTTTAAATTACTTTAAGTAAATTTAAATCGTTTAGAAATTAACAATTAAAAATTTTTAATTATACTTTTCGAAATTCAACCATTTCAATTTTAATCGCAAAATATAAACTTATGATAGGGAAAAATTGGAAATTTAGCGCTTGTCATGAAAATTCAGAATTCTATTCTAAAATTGTAATCATTAAAAATTGAAGAAATTATTCAATTATTCAATAGAAAAATTGTTTTTTTTTTAAACTGAGTTTGAAATGTCGAACTTTTTGGAACATTTTTCAAATATTTAAAAAAAACTTCAATATTCAATGCCTGGATCTAAAATCTGCTCATTTTTAAGGCTTAAATTTGAGAAATTGTTTTAATTTTTCATTGTTTTGAATTTATTCTGAAGGCATATCATTCAAAATTCTTTGATTACATATCCTTTAAACTGAAAAGCGTGCAACTATCAAGTCTTTTAATTTGATACTCTACGGTTTCTGAAATTTAAGAAATCAGACAGTTTTGTACGTTTAAAATTGAAACCAAACTATTCAGAACATTTAAATATAAAATTATTAAATTTAAAACTGACTAATATTGAAAACAAACAATAATTTAAAATATTTAAATCTAAAATTATTCAATTAAAAACTAAAAAAAAAATGCTTTTAATATGAAAATTTTGAATTTTGAAATATTTTAAAATGAAATTGGAATTGGTTTAAATACAAAAAAGTTTTTATATCACAATTGTTCGCGGCTAATTTTTTTTTACTTTTAAATGAAGTTCGGATTTGTTTAAGTTTCAAGTTTTTGTAGTATACATTTTTTCATTTTTTAATATTTTTCATTTAAAATTACTTTTTATTCTGAACGTTTTGTATAACGATTCTGTTTTACAGGGTTTATAATTGAACCTTTTTCCATTTTGAACGGTGAAAAAAAAGGTGAAATTATTTTTTGATTTTCTATTTAAATTTGTCTAATAAATTTTTATGTTAAATCATAATTTCTTAAATTGAATAAAAATTTAGATTTCTAGAACTTCAGAAGCTTTTACTTTGAAATATTCAATTTAGTTTTCAGTTTCTAATTGTAAAATTATAGTCGCTTCTCATTTAAATTTATAAAAATTCAAATGTTTTCACTTTTGAATCATTCCATTTTTAATGCTTTTATTGATCAATCATAGTTTTCATTCCTCTGAATTTTACATGATCTATTTCTGAAAATTTTAATTGAAAAATATTCAATTTTCAACGTTTGAAAAAATCGTCCTCTTCTCCCAAACCTTGTATCCAAAAAATGTTACGTTTTGAGTAACGGAACTTTTATGCCGTTAAATTTAACAGAAGATCACAAATTTTTTTTCGAAATTTAAGAAAATTCCATTACAATTTCGTAATTTTATGAAAAATTTCGGAAAATTCAGATACAAAAGTCGTAAATTTAAGATGCGGTTACATATAAAAATATCAGAAATTTTGTAAAATTGTCCGTTAATTTTGTAACATTACAAATGCGTGAATTTCAGAATATTGCTAACAGTGTTTATTTACAGATATACAGTTACAGAATTTAGAAAAAGTTTATACACACAACCGTTTTGACAGCTGAATGGCACCTGAGTGAGGTGTCTTAAACGATGACTCTGGGATACCGGGCGGTCAGAGTTTGCAGCCTTATCCTTGATCTATAAGGACGGACGAACCCTTTCCCTAGCTGCTCGTGGGAATAACAATGACACCAAATAGTTGTAGATGGGGTTTAAAACGATCGAACGCGCAGAGCACTGGACCATGGGTCGGCAAACAGTACCGATCACCCTAGAGTTCGGGGTGCTGAAAATAATTTAGATGGAAACACGACGACGAAACGGCGAAACGCCCACATTGAGTGGATGAATCAACGCAAGGATGACTTGCTAGACTGCTACGATGCCAGCATTATCCCTGCTCACGGAGGCTTTATGGCGCGTATGCACACTCTGCGGTGCCATTGTCATGCAGGTTCCTCTTAAGCCTCAAGATCTGGCGAAAATGGATTGTCTCCACTCTATTTCTTATGTAGTATATATAAACAATTACATCGTACAACACCCACTTAAGTATTTAATTATACTACATAACAAATACGGGTTGAGAAAAAAATGGTCTAACACACGGCCTCTTATGTAATTTTTCCCGTAAAATACAATGATGCTTTTAGTTTTTTTTTTGTAAAAAACATTATTAAATACATTGAGTTGTTTATAAGTTTACCACTTATTACAATTTTTCGTTATTAATACCATTCTAATGGTAAATTACAACGAGTTTGAGACGAAACATGTTGTTTTTTTTTACAACAAAGTGATATACTGTTGGATTTATTTAAATAAACTGTTTGTAATGATTAAATAGAATAGTAATAAAATATTTGTGATTTCTAAGTATGTCTTCATTAATTCTGACTCATAATTACTTTATTACAGAGATTCATTCAGAGATCAAAAATCATATCGTTGAAATGAACCATTTTGCCGCTTTATTTGCAAAAATATTGTTAAACACAAAAACAAATACACAAATTGGCTTCCTTGCGTTTGTGAGTAATTTAATGCAGAGTATTAAAAAAAACAGTCTTCAATTGGTTAAGAAATGTATCCTGTGGACCTATTTGTCCGCAAAAATGCATTTCTCGACCACTGCGACGCACCAAGAAACGTACGTCAATTTAGGATTTTTACCGCGCGCCGCGCCGGTGCGTTAATCCAGTGTGTCCACAAGCACTGTTCTCCATTGTTCCTATCTAGACGCAAACGCAAACGTATCCATGGATTTGCGTTTGAGCATGACTAGGCCTTAATGGTCACTCCACACTAAGCCCATTCCGCTCCGCGCGGCGCGGCACCGCGCGAGCGTTTGCCTTGCGTTCTAAGTAGTACCAACCTCCGGGTAGAGAAGTGAAAGTTACTACGGAGAAAATATGGCCGCCACAGATTGCTGGAGCACAGTTTTCACTTGAGAAGACAGGTAGACATGAATTCATAAAGTTGACATGTCACACTGTTGATTCAAGTTAGGGGGGCAGGGATATATTTAAATATTATTATTGTTAATTAATCAACACGGATATTATTGTTTTCACAATTCAGAATTCGTTCAGACTGCAGATCTTGTTTTCTTTCCAACGGAAACTTCTGTAAAGAACTTAGGGAAATCCTTCCCTTAACATATTTGATTAAAGAACGATAATTTTCCATTTTAAACAATTTTTGTTGTGGTTTTGTTTTTTATCAGAAAATCCATTGCCAGTGACTCAGAAAAGACCGTATTTATTAGGAGACTTTGTCAGGTGACATCATTTGTTATTAATTTTAATTTAATTTAATAAATTAAAATTATGAAAGTAAATTAAATTTACTTTAATCATTTTAACTTACTTTCAACCAAACAGATGCATTTTTAACTACAGTTACGATGAACATACAACTGAAATAGTTGCATAATCAGTTAAAATAATTTATTTTCAATTTTTAAAAAAACTTTAAAGCCAAAAAACGAATTTGTCTATAAAAAAGTTGAATTTTCAACCCAAAAATATGCATTTTCCACCAAATAAGAATTTTTGGGGGAAATTGGAAACAAAGAATATTAATTTTCTACGAAAAAAGACGAATTTTTATGACAAAATAGAAAAAAATTTCCACTTACGGTGGAAAAATTAAACTTTCAGTTGTAAAAAATTAATTTTCAATAAAAGAAGAAACGACTTTTGAACAAAGTAGTTTAATTTTCAACCAAAAAGATGAACCATTATCTCAAACAAAGAATTTTTAACTACGTACTTCAATTTTCAATTACGAAAGTACAATTTTCAACTAACCTGTTAAACTTTCAAGCAAACAGACGAATTTTTAACTACGGTTACGATGGATGTACGACTGAAATAAATACATAATCAGTTAAAATAATTTATTTTCAATTTTTTTAAACTTTAAAGCTAAAAAATGAATTTTTCTGTGAAACAGTTGAATTTTTAACCCAAAAATATGCATTTTCAACCAAATAAGAATTTTTGGGGGAAATTGGAAACAAAGAATATTAATTTTCTACGAAAAAAGACGAATTTTTATGACGAAATAGACAAAATTTTCCACTTACGGTGGAAAAATTGAACTTTCAGTTGTAAGAAATTAATTTTCAATAAAAGAAGAAACGACTTTTGAACAAAGTAGTTTAATTTTTAACCAAAAGATGGACCACTATCTCAAAAAAAGACTACAGTTACGATGAATCTACAACTGAAATAGTTACATAATCAGTTAAAATAATTGTTTTCCAATATTTAAAAAAGCGTTTCCAACCAAACAGATGAATTTTCAACTAAGACAGATTTATTCTTAAGCCAAAAAGAGAAATTTTCAACTTTGAGCATCTCCTTGTAGCTATATCCAATTTGTAAAAAAAATTCTTCAATGTCAGAAGTCATTAAAAAATCATTAAACATTATTTAAAAATTCAGTAATTCTTATAAAAAGACTGTTTCTTCTTTTAAACATGTAAAGATTAATGTGTAATCTTTCTCTTATTTTCCCCCTTTTTCGTGAAAAAATTAACCTAGTTCCCCTTTTTTGACCTCCATTTGTACTGTGACAAATCAGAAAACAAATTTTTCAGCAAGGAAAAGCCCAAAATAGGTGTTTTGTTTATAACATTTTTTATTAATAATATCAAATATTTCATTTTTATAATCGTAAATTGAAGAGTTTTTAGACACCAGCTATCGTTTTTTAAAATAAATCTCAGAAATACTAGTTAAAAAACAATTTCTCACAGAAGTCGACACAGTTGACCATTTGTTCACACCAATTGTTTACAAAAATAAACTTCAACATTAAATGAATTTTGTATGTTTTCTAAGTATATCTGCATTAAATATGATACACAGCGAGTTTATTTATATTTTTTTTCAGAGAAATATAATGAAATCTGCAAAATTGTCCTTTTAGCCCCACCTTCCGTTAAATAAAAATTAAAAACAAAATAATCAAGTAAATACCAGATCCGTCCCACTTTAAGCCGATAGAATAAAAACTTTATCATTTCAAAGAATATTTTTAGTCTCGATTAACCTCTTAAATCAAATATTTATAACATGTTTTTATTATTATTTTCTTTATAAACTCGCCTCCAACATATTCAATAAACTTCAATTATTGAATCTCTTAAGCCGTAAAATTAGTGAAAAACTGTTTTTTTACTGAATTGCATAAAAACTCGTGAACATTTAAAAAGTGATTACAATTCTGAAAAGCGGAGACCACTAATTGTAAATTTTAGTATCGATTTATTTTCTTTTATTGAAAGCTCATTACCTGAGTATTAATTTGCCAAAGCAGTCATATACGCTTTTTCGCTGTTTTCGAGAAAATCTAATTTGAAATATTCGCCACTGGCGAAAAACACTTAACGAGTCGGCTTCATAGCCGGAAGGTTGCGTGTTCGATTCTCGCTACCTGCACTTTTTCATTTATTAAAATGTTTATAAATGTAATTTCTTCCAATCATCTTTAAAAGTTATGCAAATAATAATGGTTTTAATTCGTTTTTCCACGAAAACTGACTTGTTTAAACTTTATTATGCTTTTCGCAGAAAAACACAATTTTTCGTTTAAAAACCCACTTTTATATTTCTATTTCCAAATATAATTGGTAAAATTAATTAAAAAAGTTAATAAAATTTATAGAAATAAATTTTTTTTTCAAAAAACATAATAAAGTTTTTTAAAAGTCCGTTTTCCGTGAAAAATAGCATTAACAACATTATTATTCGCGGAATCTTTGAAGGTTATTCAAGGAAATTATATTATGAACACTATCAAGAAATGAAAAAGTTAATAAAAAGTACAGGCTGCTAGAATCGAACACGCAACCTTCCGACGATCAAGCCGAAGCGCTAAAGTGTTTGCGAATTTTATGCGAAAACGTTTTTCTCCAGTTATATGCAATCTATTGATGTCCGCTGAGTATATTTATAATTATAATTATAAATTATAATTATAAATTATAATTATAAATTATAATTATAAATTATAATTGTAAATTATAATTATAAATTATAATTATAAACTATAATTGTAAATTATAAATTATAATTATAAATTATAAATTATAATTATAAATTGTAATTATAATTATAAATTATGAATTATAATTATAAATTATAATTATGAATTATAATTATAAATTATACTCAGTTGACATCCAAAATTCGTCTTTCTTTCGTTGACAAGGCATTCTAACCTCAGCTGTCAGAATACTTGAAATTCCGTGCCGCGCAGCCCCGAAAAAGTGTTAGTCTTTCTGGCAACTCACAGCGAGGTACGCTGTTCGTACGACGCTTGTAGACTTTGACGTTGCCAGGGCGAACCAATCGCGCGAAGCCCCCTCCCAACGACATCGACGAAACGATCCTCGCTAGTGAACCCCCACTCTCCTGTGTCGCGAGTGGTGCGCCGCCGCTGAAGCGAAGCCCATAATAATACGGTTCGCGAGACCAAGAAGACAGATCTCCCCGGGCTTCGGCCCAAGCCACATCTCCGTGGTTTCTCCTCTCCAACCCTTGCCCGAGCGAAGAAGAGCCAAACCAAGGAACCCCCCCCCCCTCCCCTGGATCACCCTGGATGTCTCCCGACTGGCTCATCGTCTCCATTACCGTCCCCACAAATGGACCACCTACCACACTCACTGCCCCCAGTAACATTTTCTCGAATCCAAGGTACGCGATACCCCCCCCCCAGTTACATCTCAAACTCAAAAATCCCAATACCTACACGGCTATAGTGAGACGCGACCTTCCAATGTAACTAGTATTAGCAATAAACCTTCCACTTTCATTTTGAATTTACTTTGCTTTTTTCCTTTTGTAAATTAGTTTCCCTCTACCGCTTAATTTAATAACTTTTGAATCAGTCTAAACCCACAGACTGACCTCACTATAAGTTAATATATTTGATATATTATGAAAAAGTTCAAGAGTTATGAAGTTTTTTGTAAATGTTCTGTAAAAATCTACTTATGTTAAAAGAAAAAATATTTTCACCAATTATGGCTGCATTTCATGTTAGAAGCACCACAAGAAAGTTTCATCCTTCTAAATAATTTGGAACCCACCCAAAATGGAAAAATCTTGAATGTTTTTTTTGTTTGTTTCTTAATCTTCATACATAATCGAGTAGCCCGTGACACTACTGTATGCACTAAAAGTGCGACGCAGTAACTTTGGCTTCAGAAATACGCAAAAGTCCCCTGATTATGAATATCAAGGTTACTTTTTCGAAACCTAGTGAGACAATATCTTAAACAATTTTTTGAAAAAATTACATTATTCTTTTAAGATAAAAATGTAGTAAAATTATTTTCGGAAAGTTCATGGAAAAACAAAACTCGTAAGTCGTAACAAATTCTTCATGCAACGACCCGTCTTCAAGTAAGAGCCTTACAAACAATTGAATTTGCACTCAAATTTACATATTTGCGGCTGAATATCTCGACAACTATTGGACCGAAAACTTTCCAAAAAATGTGAATCATTTTTCAGGACACATGCTCAACGAGAAAAAAGAACATTTTCCGACGTAGCAAAAACTTGTGTTAATATATAAGTGTAAAAAATTGTCCTTTTTTAACAACTACATGTACAATTTTTTGAACTTCCTAATAAAAGACTTTGTGTACATTTTACAAGGTCGATGCTATAACTTTTGTAAAAAATCTTGGGGAAATTACCTTGATTACAAATACTTTTGTTTCTTTGCAAAAATCTTAATCTTTTTTTTTTGTTAATAACAAATTGTATGAACAAATGCAGCTATATGATATACCTTTTGTTTTAACTTTTTTTTTAAATGAGATATAAAACAAAAACTTTGTCTTTTCTAGATCTTCTTTTAATTAAAATAATTGGTTAATTATGGCCTTATAAACAATTAATTGCAACATAATCTTCGGTCTGTCCCAGCTGCGATTTTACAGCTAAGATTTTCGAGTTTAAAAAAAAAATTATTTATCTGGTAGCTTCCTCATAATCTTTCTCCCTGTTACCACTGTGAAATCATCGTTCTTTTGTTAATAACAAGTTTTTCAACAAAATCCTAGATTTCCCGAATCTGATGTTTTTATTCGCGTTGCTTCAATCAGGCACAAAGAAAAACTGTTATCTCTTTTAAATGTGCTCTTAATTCAAAAAATTTGTTAATTACAGCCTTATAAACAATGAACTGCAAAATAATGTTTGGTCTGTCCCAGCTGCAATTTTACAATTAGGATTTTCGACTTTTTTCACTTATTTTTTTTTTTGTAACATCCTGGCAATCTTTCTCTCTGTGAGGATACCGCAAAAGATTCTTCTTTTGCATGAAATGTGATATTATGCAACGTTTCGGAGCGATATGTGGCATGTCGAAGAAGTGATATCTGCGCGGGAAAAAAGTAAATAAAGGAATCGATTACAAGTACATGTCATGTGTGTACGAAGGTTGAAAATTTGATTTGTGACGAATTTCAAAATAAAAATCATTTTTAAACTAATTGATGAATTAAAGTCCTTCAATTTCTCAAATTTCACGGGCAAGTAATGTGTCCTTGGAATCGCAAAAATCCGTGGATACTAATAATACTATTTTTAAATTGCTATTTTAGAGACTATGCTTATAGACAAACAGAAAAGTAATAGGAAGAAGAGAAGCGGAGGGGCCCTAGGACTCCAGCCCTCCCCCCCCCTTCTGTACACCGGATGCGATCAAGGGGTTGGGTTTGCGTTGCGAAAAAGCATGACGGGGGAAGGGTCGAGGGGAGACGATGCGATGTGGCGCGCGCACGACGCGGCAGGGCGCGAATCGATGGTGGTGGGGGATGCGAGATCGTGGACTCGAGAGCGGTCGGCTACTTCCGTGTCAATTCGTATTCGACACGGGGGCTTGGAGGGCTCGGGGGGTGCTGTGCTGGGACCGACACGCTGGGACTCGATTTCATGGTGGGGGGCTGCGACTTAGCGCACTCGAGCATAGTCGGGTGCTTTCGCGTAAACTCGGGTTTTGGGGGTCGGGGTGAAGGGAGACGATGCGGCACGGCGCGCGCATGATGCGGCACGGCGCGAAACGATGGTGGTGGGTGATGCCAGATCGCGAACTTGAAGACTAGATTATTAAACTAGATTATTAAAACCGAAGAGTTCCCTTTTACATTGTGTGGACGGGAAAAAATTTAAGTACGACCAAGAGTTACAAGACATGATATTACAGGGAACGAATTAATTTGTCTTAGTTGAAAACACAGCCACACAAAAAAAAACTTTGTTTCGGATCTGGAGGTCAGACCATGTTTATAATAGGTTTTTGGGGTCGCTGAATCCGAATCCGAGGTCCAAAAACCCCCAGCACCTCAGGGTTCTGACATAACCTCAAAAAACGTCATAAAAAATCTTTTTTCGGGTCTGGAGGACAGACCATGTTTCCTATATGTTTTTGGGGTCACAGAATCCGAATCCGAGGTCCGAAGAACCCCAGCACGTGAGGGTTCTGACATAACCTCAAAAAACCTCATAAAAAATCTTTTCGTGGGTCTGGAGGTCAGACCATGTTTCCTATATGTTTTTGGGGTGGCTGAATCCGAATCCGTAGTCTAAAAAACTCCAGCACGTCAGGGTTTTGATTTTCAAAGAAACTCGTGAAATTTATTCATCCGACGTGCTGAGGTTTTTTGGACCTCGGATTCGGATTCAGCGACCCCAAAAACATATAGGAAACATGGTCTGACCTCCAGACCCACGAAAAGATTTTTTATGACGTTTTTTGAGGTTATGTCAGAACCCTGACGTGCTGGGGGTTTTTGGACCTCGGATTCGGATTCAGCGACCCCAAAAACCTATTATAAACATGGTCTGACCTCCAGATCCGAAACAAAGTTTTTTTTTGTGTGGCTGTGAAATTCATCTGTTTGGGTGGAAACGCGTTTTTAAAAATTGAGAGCTTGCGTAGCTTATTCGTATTTTGCGTTTTGAAGTGTAAAGTGAGAGTTAATTCGGTACCTATGACGAGCAGGGAAGAGCTAAAATCTCTTTTACTATCAGTTCAAGAAAATGTAAAATCCACAGGAGCGAGTGTTCAACAAATGACTGGAGATATTAAAGTGCTAAACAGGTCGGATGAAAAAATCTTGGAAGAACTAAAAATCTACAAAACCAGATGTCACCTTTTGGAAGAGAAGAACAAAACATTCAAAGAAAAAATTAATCTTCTTGAGAAAAAGCTTGAATTTTTAGATATAAAAGAAAGGTCTAGGAATATTTTTCTCTACAGCGTGAAGGATAATTCGACTAACAACGAGAATCTTTTTGACACGGTTAGCAAGATCTTCAAGGAAGCTAAAATTATTATTCCTATTGAGTGTTTCGAAAGGGTTATTAGAATTGGAAGAAAAGAGCGAACAAGACCTATTCTGGTTATTTTTACGAACTCGAGATTTAAAGATGAAATATTTAAGAATGCTAAAAATCTGCGCTCTTTGAAGATATTTTTCGCAAATGACTTCACTCATGAACAAAGAGAAATATGCAAGAAGCTTCGAGATTATCAACAAAAGCTGGATAGCCTTAGAAAGTCCTCAACGATTAAAGGAACCCGACTCTTCATGGATAATCAGTATTTAGATGTATCCTTAGCCGCGAAGATTGTGGCAGAGAAGAGTGAGGATGTTTATCAGTCTGATGGGGGAATCTCAACATCTTCTTTAAGCTATACTGCTAGCAGGAAAAGGACAAGAGGTCGCCCTCCAAAATCAGATTCTTCCAGCAAAGATTTCAATAAAAAAATCAAACATGCTCAAAAAGGAAATTCGATCAAACCTTTTTTAAAGGAAACACCGGGAGGAGAAAACTCCAAATCGATCCCAAGTTCATAAACGATTCGCCAACAGTACCAGCATCTCGTATTATATTTTGGAATGCAAGGGGATTTAATAATCTAGATGATATCTATAACTATACCACTACAGATTACATCATATGTGTGAGTGAGACATGGCTTACTTCTTCACCTCAAATCACGTATCCTCAACGTAGCATCGACTGTCAAGTTGTCTACAGTACGGCTACCAGAGAATCCTCAAAAGGAAGAGCAAAGGGGGGTCTGCTCATCATCAACAACGCAAACAAATATAAAATGGAAATGATATGTGCGGCAGAAGATTACATTTTTGTTAAACTCGAAGGTATATATATATATATATATATATATATATAAAAGGTATATATTTTAATATAGTTATTGGATCAATATACTCTAGCCCTAATTCTAATTTTGAAAATTTTCTGTTCAATATGAACGAAATAATCTTTGATCTGTCATTGAAATATCCGGAATACTCGATAATTGTGGGAGGGGATTTTAACGGTAAAATTGGAGAAATGAATCAATTAGAGGAGGAAACTCTCTGTGACAATTTTAATTTGTATGACGTAAGAACAAGTCTGGTCGCTGATAAAGACAAAAGGGGAAAACAGATGATAGAAAGCTTTGAAAAAATGGGTTTTTTGTCCGGAATGGGAGAACTAAAAGCGACTGCCCAGCTCAATGTACATTCCTAAGAGAAAAAACTTCTTCAATTATAGATTTTGCCTGGTCTAATAGTGTGGGAACTCAGTCAATCGAGGATTTCTAAGTGCTGAGAGTTCCAACTTGATCCGATCATTTTTCTATGGCTTTGACGTTACTAGATCACTCGACTTTAAATTACGCAAACTATTCGAGCACCCTTTTTTTTAAGTGGAATAATGACTTTGCTGATAAATTTAAAGAAATTATCCAGTACCCTCCAAATATTAACTCTGCAATGTTGTCGATAGATGACCTTTCAAACAATTTAATTAATGCTATTAAAGAAACAGCGACAGAACTTAACATGACTGTAAAACCGTCTAGAAAACTGAGTCGTTCGAAGCCATGGTTTGATACACAATGCAGAAAAAGTAAAAGAGAGCTGAAACAAGTACTCAAGAAATGCGAGGAACAAAAATTCAATCCTGAAGTTGTGTCGATTTATACGAACTGTAAAAAAGTACATACAAAATTATTAGATTCCAAGAAGGAAGATTATAAAAATTCCTTATTAGATTCTCTCGCGCATGCAATCGATTCTAAACAATTCTGGAAGATAGTAAATAGCTATAATTTCAAACCTTTGTATAAAGATGATATAGACCTAAACATATGGGAACAGTACTTGAAATCTCTCTATCCAGTCTGGGATCCAAATTCTTACTTAATATTGATTAATAATTTTCGAAATCCTTATCTTGACTCACATATAACTCTTGATGAAACTATTTCTAGCTTGAAACAGTCAAAAAATGGTAAGGCCCCTGGTCCGGATGGTATTAGCCATGACTTTTTAAAAAATTTGCCCGGCAATCTGATCCTTTACTTAAACTCGTTATTTAATAAAATAATTGATGAAGAAAAGGTCCCAATATCGTGGTCTCAAACATTTCTTAGAATGATACACAAGAAAGGGGATGTCACTGATCCTGCTAAATACCGCCCTATTGCCTTAGTTAACTGTGCTACAAAGATATTTACGCAGATTCTTTCCAAAAGACTGAGAGCTTGGGATCAGATCTTTACCCTTAACGCAATGATTCAAAATCGCCTGAGACTGAACGAAGGCAAACTTTTTGTACTCTATGTTGATTTCAAAGTTGCCTTTCCCTCAGTTAGTCATAATATCCTATGGAACAAATTAATCTCGAAAGGTTGTGGGTCAAAATTTATTAGATTGGTAATAGATTTATATTCTAAAGCTAATATTGCAATCAAGGGAAATAAGGGCGTCTCCGGGTCGGTAGATTTAACGAAAGGAGTCATGCAGGGAGAGGTTCTAAGTCCAACAATGTTTACATTTTTAATTGCTGATTTACAAGAATTTATGTATGCCAGAGGTATCAGAGATGTATCAATAGACCATTTGTTGGAAATATTGCTCTTAGCTTACGCCGACGATTTGGCTTTCTTTGCGGACTCCCTGGTTGGAATGCGTAAGATTCTTGAAGGATTATTAGATTACTGTAGGATAAATAAGCTCGAAGTCAACATAGAAAAAACCAAAAATAGTGGTCTACAGAAAGGGAGGTCATGGCCATAACAAAAAATACCCACCTTTTATGTATGGAACCTCCGAAATTCATAATGTCAAAAGTTATATCTACCTGGGCACCCCATTCACCCAATCTGCACTTTTTGTCCGGGCAAAAGATGAAGCTGTTCGTAAATCTAACCTCGCTGTGGGATCAACAATTTGTCTGATTCACAGATTAAAACTTAACTCATGTAACCCTATTGTTCGACTTTTCGATAGTCTTGTATCCAGCGTTTTAATGTATGGTGCGCATATATGGAGTCTCAGCTATTTAGATTTTATAGAAAAAGTTCAAACCACTTTTTATAAGAGAATCCTGCATGTTCTACAAAATACTGCTGGATGTGCTATTAGATTAGAAATAGGTGCATCCCAACTTGCAGTTAGACTTTTTGGGTCAATTCTCAATTGGATAGAGAACATTCTCAACATGTCTGACGATCGATACCCGAAAAAATGTTATTTAAGGTTAAGAGAACTGGATAGATTAAAAGATGATTTGTCAACTCTAGAGAAATACAATTGGGCCCGCCAGGTTAGAAGTATATTTAAAAAGATCGGGATAGAGGGCGATTGGGAATTACTTTCTCTTGCTTCTCTACAAAAGAATAAATCGGCATGGATAAGAGCTTATGATAAAATATTATATCTAGAAGATTTACAGAGAGCCCACTCGTCCTCTGCTTTAATACTTTATCCTCAATTAACCTTACGAGAAGGACCTCAGAAATATTTAACTCTGTCAAGAACACTACTCGGTTTTATCATAATTATAGCGCAATTAAGGTTAATAAATAAGTTCATGCCTAGACTTATAATCAAGAATAAAACCTGCAGTTTGAATGTTGATGGTTATTGTATCTACTGTCATGAGAATTGTTTTAATACAGAACCTGTGTACCACCTTTTAGTAGAATGTCAATTTTTTAATACTGTAAGATTTTCATGTATAAGCGAAAGTAGGGATATGTGTGAGATAAGGAATGCCTGGCTGAATATGTTAGATATATATATATATATACCATTAAACCATTTCCCTTTCAGGGTAGGCGTGACACTACCCGATTCGGGTAGTGTTTCTAGGTTTTTCTTGTAGTTATAAATAACTACAAGTGTGGGCTCACCACACCCACGATGTGCCAACAGCACTCATGTCAGTATTCTTGAATGGTCACCCATCCAAGTACTAACCGCGTCCAACGCTGCTTAACTTCAGTGATCTGACGAGAACTGGGTTTTTCAGAGTGGTATGGCCGTTGGCCATAATAGATAGATTATGAAAGATAGATAACCCTGAAAATAATTCTATCAAAAAATTATTATGTTTGTTAGTAAATTTTGCGAATGAGCATTATAATTAATTATATACTTTAAGGTTTTTTGATTTGCTTTCGTTGTAAGTACGGTTTATCTCCGCTGGGGTAACGTTTACCATCAACATTTAATTTCAGTTTTTGTTTTTATTAATTAGAATAACAGTTTTAGAATTGAACTGTAACCTATTTGTATGAAACAGATGATTCGCAAACAAATAAAGCACTACTAACTATTTCAGTTGTATATTCATCGTAACTGTAGTAAAAAATTCATCTGTTTGATTGAAAGTTTCATTGTTTTGTTGAAAATTGTAGTTTCGTAATTGAAAATTGAAGTATGTAGTTAAAAATTCTTTTTTTGAGATAATGGTTCATCTTTTTGGTTGAAAATTAAACTACTTTGTTCAAAAGTCGTTTCTTCTTTTATTGAAAATTAATTTTTTACAACTGAAACTTTATTTTTTCCACCGTAAGTGGAAATTTTTTTCTATTTTGCCATAAAAATTCGTCTTTTTTCGTAGAAAAATAATATTCTTTGTTTCCAATTTCCCCCGAAAATTCTTTTTTGGGGATAATGGTTCATCTGTTTGGTTGAAAATTAAACTGCTTTTTTCAGAAGTCGTTCCTCCTTTTGTTGAGAATTAATTTTTTACAGCTGAAAGTTTAATTTTTCTTCTTTTTTTTTCATACAAAATCGTCTATTTTGGTAGAAAATTAATAATCCTTGTTTCAAATTTCCCCAGAGAATTCTTATTTGGTGGAAAATGCATATTCTCGGGTTAAAAATTCAACTGTTCTACAGACAAATTCGTTTTTTTGACTTTGAAGTTTAAAAAAAAATTGAAAATCAATTATTTTAACTGATTATGCAACTATTTCAGTTGTAGATTCATCGTAACTTTAGTGGAAAATTCATCTGTTTGCTTGAAAGTTTCATTTTTTTGTGGAAAATTGTAGCTTCGTAATTGAAAATTGAAGTACGTAGTTCAAAAGTCGTTTCTTCTTTTATTAAAAAATTAATTTTTTACAACTGAAAGTTTAGTTTTTCCACCGTAAGTGGAAAATTTTTTCTATTTTGCCATAAAAATTCGTCTTTTTTCGTACAAAATTAATATTCTCTGTTTCAAATTTCCCCCAAAAATTCTTATTTGGTGGAAAATGCATATTTTTAGGTTAAAAATTCAACTTTTTACTGACAAATTCGTTTTTTAGCTTTGAAGTTTTTTTAAAAATTGAAAATCAATTATTTTAACTGATTATGCAACTATTTCAGTTGTATATTCATCGTAACTGTAGTTAAAAATGCATCTGTTTGGATGAAAGTAAATTAAAATTATTAAAGTAAATTTAATTAATTAATTAAAATTAATAACAAATGATGTCACCTGAAAAAGTCTCCTAATAAATACGGTCTTTTCTGAGTCACTGGCAACGGATTTTCTGATAAAAAACAAAACCACAACAATAATATTCGTGTTGATTAATTAACAATGATAATATTTAAATATGGCCCCCCCCCCCCCTCACTTGAATCAACAGTGTGACATGTCAACTGTATGAATTCATGTCTACATGTCTTCTCAAGTTAAAACTGTGCAGCAATCTGTGGCGGCCATATTTTCTCCCTAGTAACTTTCACTTCTCTACTCGGAGGTTGGTACTACCTAGAACGCAAGGCAAACGCACGTGCGGTGCCGCGCCGCGCGGAATGTGTCATTCCGCCCCAAATCACAATTTTGATCAAAATTTAAATATTACCGATTTTTATTAAATAAATGTGTATAAAAGCATAAATACATTAAAGTTCGATAAACAAACTTTACGAAAAACCTTAGGTCTAAAATATGATGTTATTTTCAATAATTTCTTTCCGTTTTAAAATACCACAGAATAACAGGATTCAAGTGTTGAAATTTTAATCGTTTTTATTTTTAATTAATTAATTTTTTTATTTCGAGATATTAAATATCATTATTTCTGTTATTCCTGAAAAGAACAGTAATAAAAACCACATATTTCAAGAGAAAATTCGGTGTCTCATTTGACCCCGTATGCTCATCTCGCTCCGCTCTCCCCCGAGTCTACTATTTTTTGCTGTTTATAAACTGCTATATATAATCATTGAATTTTCCAAAAGTTTACAACTTACTCAAAAACTGATTTTTCGTCCAAAATATGTAAGGTACATGGTGGAGTCCACGACAAGTGATGATAGGAATTTTCGTGTTGGAGTGGGATTTGGCTGTGACTCGGTGTATTCAGTTCGTTCACAGTGAAGTTGTACCCCCAGTAAACATTTTCGAAAAATTAAATAAAAATGTGGACATATGGGACTTTGAAAAAGTACCTTTTTTTTTAAAATTCCATATCTTTAATTTTAAATAACTGGTTTAACTTTTCGAGGTCTCTAATTTTTTTAATAACATGCACTTTCAGATTTAACAAATCTCGAAAACAAACAAATTTTTTTACTTTTTTTAAAACACAAAAAATTGTGTTTTTGAAAATACGTAATTTTCAAATTTACGACTTCTTTTCAGATTAAGGTCCAAATGTGGTTTAAGAGTTCCTCGACCGCTGTATTCCACAGTGGGATAGAAGTCCGAAAAAACTGTCCAAAAGACGAAAAATACGACGATTTGTATCAAATTCATTACTTAAGGATTTTCTGAGTCACAGACTCCAAATATCGCATCAAAAAATCAAAATTCAGTATGGCGGATCCAATATGTCAAAAAAATCTTTTTTAAATTATCCGAATTGTATGAAATTCATGTTTTTTTTTTAGATTTTCTGAGTACAAAATTGCAAATATTACATACAGAATTACAAATAAAAATGGCGGATTCAAAATGCACCCAGGATTTTTAAAATGATTTTTAATGCAATATTTTAACGCTTTGACTAGAAAAACGTTTTAAAAATGTGTTTTAAACCAATCAAATAATTTATAAAAATTCTGTTACCAATTTTGAATCCGTCATTTTGAATTTCTATGCAACATTTTTTTACTAATTTTTTGCATCTGCAAGAATACCTGATTACCAAAAATTTCACACCTGACAAACTTAAATCATTTAATTAGAACCAAAGATATGGAGTTTTTTAAAAAAGGTATGCAAAATTTCAATGTCCATATCTCCAACATTTTTTCGAAATTTCCAAAAAATTTGTTGTGGTTTTTCTACAATACCAAAAGTCGGAATACACCGAGTTAAGACCAAATCCCATTTCAACACCAAAATTCTTGCGATCACTTGACATGGACTCCATCACAGATAAAGTCGATTTAGTTAAAAATAAATCGTATGAGCTAGATTGACCTTGAGCTACTTTCAAATATTTTTTTAAATGCTGAAACCAATCAGAGATAATTTTCTTACTAAAAGAGGCAATGTTTAGAAATGCGAAATTAAATTAAAAAATAAATTATTCTAAAAAAACACCCCATTACAAATATTTTCATAATATCATTTCGCAAAAAATTACTGTACAACGACATCGTATACTATTATCATTTAGTGATAGTGAAATTACTATAAAGCTTTAAATATTTAAAATAATTATATCGTGTAAGATTAAAAAACAACCAACCTTTGAGCCTCCTCCTTAAGTCCCATCGTTCCAAGTAACGATTCTGTAACCATCTTATCAACCTGCGTTGATTCTAGTGTTGCATTCTTTACTAGATACTTGGCTGGAGTTCCAGACTGCGCCGTAGATCCCATTACTATTTTGACTTTGAGATCCTGCTTTTTCCAACTCTCACCAACATGCTCTTGGAGAATCGATCCATCCAATACAAGCCACTCGTGTCGCTTGTTCGAGGTGACCGCCTCCTTTGGTTCGGGAAGCTCTACGTTTCCACCTTGCCAGCTAACAGGCACCGCGTCCATTAATTCTTCGGCGGTTTTACTCCTTAAACAAGCCGAGTCGCTGCACCTTGTCAAATTCAGAAATAAATCGTTCATTTGCTCCGATTTACTAAGCTCATCGCCAGGAAAAATAGCGCTACCGCTGGAAATCCAAGCTCTAGCGAAGAGGTCATTTGCCTTTCGAGCACCAATTAGAGTCGTAACGAGAGTACCGCCAGCTCGATGTCCCCAAATTGTGACATTGCTTTTATCACCACCGAAATGATGAATGTTATTCTGAATCCACTTCAAAGCAACAATAATGTCGGAGAGCCCGTAGTTTCCAGAAGTCGGTGGATGTGTCGTTCTCGATAGAGGCTCTACAGCAAGAAATCCAAAGACACCCATTCTGAAAAATTTTTTTTTTTAGCTAAACAAGAGCTTCATATTAGAGATTAAATCGCTTTTTTTATTTCGAATGCCCACTCTAACATACAAAAATAACCAGGTTTAAAGTATACATAAGTAGTTTTTTAATCTGACATCCCTAGCAGTTTTTTTTATTATACGGAGAGTATCCTAATTTCTTTTCAACTTTCAAAAAATGTTTAAGGGCTCCATGTATGGTCCCTCTTCAGTGATTTATTCTAGACAAAGTTTATTGGTACATTTCACTTATTCCCTAAGATAGATTTTTGTGCGTCAGCTTTTTTTATAAATAAAATTAATTATTGTTCTATATAACTGAAATATAATAACAATATTTAAAACATTTATATTCAATGCGTTTTGTCTTTAATTAGTGCCTAACAGCCGTAAATATGCAACATGAAGTTCTTATTTCAACATCCACATGGGTCATTCCATATCAGATTTACAATCAAAATTTTGATTCACCTGAAAATTTTTTTCCTCGTTCTAGAAAGGAAAAAAAATTTCAACGAAGAGTATAGAATACATAAATAAAATATGCCATGGGATCTACTATTTAGTCCATGCTTTGATGAAAACTCAGAAACGGTATTTAGTACTTTCTATGCAACAATTAAGTTATCAAATGGAATTATCTCAAAAGGGACATGTTTGAATTGAATCATTTTTTGTGTAATTTGTTCGTGAAGTACAAAGAACTATGTGTAAAAATTTGGAAGTGGACCGTTTAATACTTTTCGAGAAAAAAATTTTTTTGTGTGACCGCCCGCTTGGAGCGTGCAACGCGAAGCATAGAGTAGAGCGCGCTGAGACAAGTCAGAGCCTGAGTGATCCTTTTTTGAGGTTTCCGGTTTTCTCCCGTTACTGATTTGTCAGTGTACCATGCTATGACTCTCGGTTAAGATAGTTGTAAAGAAATGTCGGGCAAAAAGTTTCAAGAACGGTGTTCGAATCCTTTTAGTGAAAAATCACACAGTGCAAAAGTTAACAGAACAAATCTGCGTCGTCTATCTGGATCATTAATTGAAAATTTTGATTCGCTGAAACCAGAAGATCTTGTGTGTGCTCCATGTAGAAAAAAGTTATGCAAAATGAATGTCAATGAAGGATGTAAGTGGTTTAAAACATAATTTTTTCTCAATATATTAATTTTTAAACTTTTACTAATCGTTCAAAATTGTAAATTAAAAATGATGGAAACTACCCTAGTAAAATTTTTCAATCCTACTTTTTTAAAACTAATTTTATCTGAATCGATCTTTCTACATTGGTTTTTTTATTAATGCTTGAACGAACCAAAACAGATTTACTCATGAATGATTAGTAAAATTAAAATTAAAATTAAAAATTTCGAACGATTAGTAAAAGTTAAAAAATTAATATTTTGAGAAAAATGATGTTTTAAAACACTTACATCCTTCATTGACATCCATTTTGCATAACTTTTTTCTACATGGAGCACACACAAGATCTTCTGGTTTCAGCGAATCAAAATTTTCAATTAATGATCCAGATAGACGACGCAGATTTGTTCTGTTAACTTTTGCACTGTGTGATTTTTCACTAAAAGGATTCGAACACCGTTCTTGAAACTTTTTGCCCGACATTTCTTTACAACTATCTTAACCGAGAGTCATAGCATGGTACACTGACAAATCAGTAACGGGAGAAAACCGGAAACCTCCAAGCGGGCGGTCACACAAAAAAATTTTTTTCTCGAAAAGTATTAAACGGTCCACTCCCAAATTTTTACACATAGTTCTGTGTACTTCACGAACAAATTACACAAAAAATGATTCAATTCAAACATGTCCCTTTTGAGATAATTCCATTTGTTTACTTAATTGTTGCATAGAAAGTACTAAATACCGTTTCTGAGTTTTCATCAAAGCATGGACTTAATAGTAGATCCCATGGCATATTTTATTTATGTATTCTATACTCTTCGTTGAAATTTTTTTTCCTTTCTAGAACGAGGAAAAAAATTTTCAGGTGAATCAAAATTTTGATTGTAAATCTGATATGGAATGACCCACCTATAGTTCTAAGACATTATTTCACTAAAACTTATTCACTTAGAATACTGATTTTTATTTATTGCTTATTTTGTAATGAGTTTGAGACCCATTAAAAAAGCGAAACTACAATGTTATAAATCTGATCGTATGATACGGAAAAGCAGGCAAATAAAAAATGGCACTCTGTTGTTGAGTTTTAACTACAACTTTTTAGTGTTTTCATATTGCCTCCCCCCCCTCTTTTAGTATAAGACACAAACCAACCATTGAAAATTGTAAAGTTATACATTCGAAGACCTGAGAGACGGAAAGTCTGACAAATAAGCATGGTAACTGAGAAATTATCAATTTTAAAACCTGCGATACGGAAGGCAGATAATTGAAATTAGCAATCTGTTAGATAATTAAGAATGGTAATTAACAATAGGCCTGAGATACGGAGTGCAGATAATTAAAAATGGCAAACTGTTTTTTAAATTTGTCTAAACTAACTATTTGGCATTTTTTAAATAGATTCTTTGTCCCCGCCCGCCTATCCTTTCTTGAGCATCAGACGTAATAAGAAAATTCCAAATTATATATTGGTAAACCGGGAAGACGGACTGGCAACTAAGAAATTATAGATTTGAAGACCTGAGATACGGAGGCAGATAATTAAAAATAGCAATTTCTTTTTGAATTATGTCTAAACTACGTATAGTTTTTTATATTCTCTACTTCCCTTTCCCTTTTTGAGAACACAACACAATAAAAAAGCGAAGAATTACAAACTTTTTACTTGAGAGACAGAAGGGCCGATATTTAAACATGGCAATTAAGAATTAACCTGAGATACGGAAGGCAGATAATTGAAACTGTCAATCTGTTTTTGAGTTTTTTTCCTTGAACTATTAATTGTTTTTACCCCCCCCCCCCTTGAGCACCAGGCACAAAAAGAGGCAAAAAATCACAGATTATAAATTTGTAAACCTGGGAGACCGAAGGGCAATTAAGAAATTTAATTTTAATTTTGATGACCGTGTGATATGGAAGGCAGATATTTAAAACAAAATTAAAATGATCGCTCTGTTTTTGAAATTGTAAATTTGTAAACTTGAGAGACGGAGTCAGACTTTTAAGAATGGCATCGAAGAGATTCTACATTTGAAAACTTGAGATACGGAAGGCAAACACTTAATAATGTCAACACAGTTTTTGAATTTTTTCTACACTTTTTTGTGCTTTTATCGATTAATTAATTAATTTATATATTTTTTTATAAGTAAATCTCCCCTCGCCCCTTTGAGCATAAGACACCAAAAAAGCAAGGATTGCAAGGTTATGATATGCAAACCTGAGATACGAAAAAACAGAAACAAGTAAGAATATAAAGTTATAAATCTGAATCTGAGCCACGGAATTGTAAGAAAAAACAACATTATACAGGGTTTCAGGCATTATTTTAAATTTTTAAAGTAAACTATGATTGGCCCAGCATTTCTCTAATAAGAATCAAATTAGAAAGCTAGGTTATAGTGCACATATATTCCAACCCCTCACAAGTCAAAGGATTTCGAAGCGCCTCTATAAAAGTTTGCATGTCAATAATTTCTTTCCTCTTTTTTATTTTTGTGCAAAGAAACAAATTTTTTTTTGTTTTTAGGAATAGCAATAGGAGCATTTTGTGGTGTTTGTCCAAATTTGATCGTTGAATTCTTGTTTTGTTTTCAGGAATTCTATACATTAACTTTATTATTGAACGTTAAATGGGATTTTGAATTTCATTTTAATCTAATTTAAAATTCTTAAATCTCAATAATTTCATAATGATGTACAGTACCTTCCCACCTATTGCGAAAGTCTGGCACTGGGATTCACGTTAGGTAATTACCTCACCACATTAAAAATCTTCCTCCCCTTGCGCTTTATCCTCATATCTAACTGGTTGAGAAAATTGAATCTATTCAAAAAAAGTTTATGTCAAAATTTGGCAGTTGAGGAAACAAGTAGCAGAGAACATTCAGAGGTTATTATGCTAATTTTACATACCAATCCTAAAAAACATTCTTCCTTGTTACAAGTTGTTTCTATATAAACCAATTTGCACTGAACTTTTATTTGTCTATAATTGATAACCATTTATAAATTGAAATTAACTTATGAGGTTCATGCTGCAAAACTAATCGTAGGTGGCAGCACCGAGCCGAGTACTAGATCCTCTGCCGATGGGAGACAAAATCAGTATGGCCGTACTACGCGCGGATTGATTTGAACGATTTGAACGTAAACAGTACTGAATAAATTAGTATGAATAAAATATAAAGTTTAACAGAACTTTAATAATTTTTCTAATTGAAAATCTGTTATTTTATAAAAATCAGTGTATTTCAAATCCACGAACTGCACATTTCTAAAAGCGGTGCTAATCAACATACTGTGATGTAAATCTAACCTCTGTAATTGACAGCTAGGATCGCCTTCAAAATATGTATAAGATTTATGAACGTTTTGGATGCTCACACGACGTAAATGTGACTATACATGTATTCCCAAGCGATCCTATTTTACGTGATAAATGGCTAAAGGATATAGACAAATCCAATTTGATTCTTAACTCTGGGCTTGGAGTATGCAGCAAACATTTTTGCAAAGAAAATTATGTGGAAATAAGTGCAAACACAGGTATGTTTCAAAATGCTTATTAAATTTAAATGTTATATACAAAAAATATATATTAAAAAAATATATTAATTCATATTAAAGAAGTGAATAAGGAATTTTTACTGCATTTAATAGATTAATTAATTAGAGTAGATTATATTTATTATTTATTGAATCGTTGGTGCCACAAACTTTTGGTAAACACAAGATAACAGAGTAACAATATATACACACACACATATATATATATATATATATATATATATATATATATATATATTGAACGGCAGAATTTCATTACTTTCAAGTGGACTGATCGATTCAGGGACGACCTGCTGGAGTGCTATGATACCAGTATGGCCCCTGAACGAAAAGGTTACATGGCGCGACTGCATGCTCTGTGGTGCGAGAAACACCCAGAGCTTCCGGATTTTTCGCAAAAACGTCTGCGAAACCGTGCCAAGGACCTCCGGAAAAGGGGTTATATAAGCGGAGCGCCTACTCAATCGCAGTCAGAACAAGCCGACAACAGAGAAAGAGAGGCGACACTGAGACCAACCTCGAACAGGCATCCAATAGAGGAAGAACGATGCTTTAAGACCCGCAGAAACATCAACATTCAGGTTTCCCCCAAGCCCAAATATCTGACTGAACTGGATGATGAGCTTCGTGGAGATTTTTCCGAAGATTCCGACCTCTGGACTATCAATTGTAGTGTGTACAATGCAGCGAGAACTTTGGAAGATGCAAACCGTAAAACAAAACCAACGGTTGATCATAAGACCACAAGACGAATGCATCAACTCAGCACAAATATAGGCTGGGCAAGAGAGTACGCGTCCCGCATTCAGTGTGTGATTGACTACATAACATCTGGCAGGACTTTCACTGCCAAGGTTCGACAGTTCGCGCGCGAACTGCGGATCCGTCATCACACAATCAACAAGTCAAAGCTACTGACCATCAAGCAGCATATTGTTGACAGAATACGAGTACTATATAACGCTAGGAGAAGCCTAGAGCGGAGAGAGAGGTGGGTCAGAGAAAATCAACAGTTTTTCTCTGACTCATCTCGACTCTTCCAAGACCCTCCAGTTACTGTCGACGATCTGCCCAAACCAGGGGAGGTCGAAACATTTTTGGAGAGAAGTCTACGAAGTCCAACATCCACTTGAAGAAGGCTCAAAGAACATAAATAGCTTCAAGGAGCTGTGCAATGCCCTCATAACAGCTGAGGAGGAATGCCCACCTATCACTACCCAGGAGGTGAAAAACGTATTAAGAGGCATGAAGAACTATTCCGCTCCGGGACCAGATGGTATCAAGACCTTTTGGTGGAAGAAGTTTCCTTCAACCCACCAGCATCTGGCCCAAATTTTCAACTCATATCTAAGTCGGAAGAGCCTATTCCGGGGTGGTTGGTGGAAGGCTGCACAGTGCTCCTGCCGAAGACGGGCAACTTAGCTGACCCTAAGAATTACAGGCCAATAACTTGTCTGAACACACTGTATAAGATCTTCACAGCTATCTTAAACGATAGGATTGTTCGGACAATTGGACCTGTGTGGCGAGAGATGTATGAACAACGTGGCGCAAAGAAAGGCGTAGCAGGATGTCGGGAGAACTTGCTCATCGATAGATGTGTCTGTAAAGACGCAGCATCCTATCAGCTACTTCTATCAATGGCCTGGATTGATTACCGGAAAGCTTTCGATTCAACCTCCCATAGACTTACCATCTGTCTGTTGGAAAGCCTAAAGGTTCATCCACACATCGTGAGGTGCATAGAGAGATTAATGCCGCTTTGGAAAACCAGATTTACTATCTCATCTGGAAAACATCGTGTGATCACTAACAGTATCACCTTTCAGAGAGGTGTGTTTCAGGGCGACACCATGAGCCCTCTCCTCTTTTGCCTCACATTATTGCCACTATCTCTCGCACTTCGCCATTCCGAAGGGTACCTCTGCGGCAAACCTGGAAACCGAAAGCATAAGGTCACTCATGTATTTTACATCGATGATCTTAAGATCTATGCTAGAAATCAAGAGAAACTACATCTAGCTCTAAAAATTGTCAAAGAGTACACTGAAGAGTTTGGAATGGAGTTCGGGTTAGAGAAATGCGCCTGGGCGTGCCACAGAGCCGCATTCAGGACGTGAGATCTATAAAGGATGCATCTCCGATGCAGATACAAACGTCTCATCCGACGGATATGGTCTTCCGAACTGTCGGCGAGAACAAAGTATCTGCAACGAACATGCTTGCCGTCCCAGTAGTACTCTATTCATTTGGAGTAGTTCCATGGCCGAAGGACGAGCTCAGATCTCTCGATATCGGGTCCCGAAAGGTTATGCACATGAACAAAAGCATGCACCTTAAGTCTTCTGTTCCACGACTTTACATCTCACGCCGTCAAGGTGGTCGCGGAATACTGAATCTTGAATGTCTTCACAACAGGATTATTCTGGGACAGCACATATGGTCGCAAATGGACAAGACCCTCTTCTTAAAATGGTCAGGAAACACGAAGAAGTGGGCAAAGGGGCGTTTCTGTACAAAGCAGCGGAGGAGGCTGCTGAAACACTCGGCCTTGACTTCAATATTAGGGGTGAGCAAAATGCATCAAATCTTATCCATCTTGAATACTCACTCCTGAAGGCCCGGATTAAGAAAGCATAGGAGAAAAACTTCCGCGAACAGCTCCTCAACAAGAGGATGCACGGCATCTTCCACAGAAATGTGGAAGATCAGTCGATGTTGTATGAGCTAACGTTTGCTTTCCTTAGATCACCCGGATTGAAGTCGGGCACGGAGGACTTCATTTTGGCATGTCAAGACGGTTTCATTTCCACTCTAGCATACCGTCGCCACATTTTGAGCCAAGACATTCCCGATGATAGCTGCAGAGCGTGTCATGCACACCCCGAGCATCTAGGATACATACTATCTAGTTGTCCAACTCATGCGGGAACGACCTACATCCAAAGGCCCAATGCGGCACTAAGAGTGCTTTATTACCATCTCTGTCACTCTTATGGCATTAGCCCAAATACCTCTCCGCTAAACGCTCCTAGAGAAATAGAGTCAATTGTCGAAAATGAGAAGTGCCGCATATACTGGAACTTCATATTCTCGACAATTGTTTCTGTTGCGCACTCGAGGCCTGACATAGTTCTCCTTGACTTCGAGAAACGAACCATGTTCGTTATCGAATTTTCGGCACCAGCTGACAAAAACGTCACAGCCAAGGAGAAAGAAAAGAAAGAGAGGTATAAAGACCTTATAAGGGAGTTGCGACGGTTATACCCGGAATATTCTGTTAAGCTCATCGTCTTCATCATCGGCGCTCTTGGAGGTGCCAAGGTTTCACTGGTTAATAGCCTGAAAAGCATCCCTGCGTGTCAACAAAATGCTGAGACACTTGCGGGGAAAATGCAGAAGGCGGTCGTCCTTGGGTCGCTCCGTGTCCTCAGGGTGCACGAGACTTTTGCCGGATCATCGTATTGAGTTCATCGCAGACTGTAACCACCTATCTCACGGTCGTGAGACGTGGTTACAGCTGAAATTTTACCGCGATTTCGCTGGGAGCGGGTGCAATTTTTCAGATTAGCACCCGCTCCCGGCGAAATCCTGCGGTTGTCCTTATGACAAACTTTTAACTATATATATATGCAGGGTGTTTTTTTAACTTCAGACATCGAAATATCTCAAAAAATACGCATCCTATGAACAAAATATCTGTAATAACAACTTTTTATTTTTGAGGAGAAAAGCGACTTTAAAAAAATTTACCCCCCCCCCCCGGGAGGCAGAAGTGGGGGTAACTTTGTAATTTCACATGAGAACCCCAATTTTTTATCACAGATTCAAATTCTCCTTTATGAAATACGTAAGTTTTATTCGAAATTTTTTTTTCAATCCGCGAAAAAAAAAATTTACCTCACCATACCCCACCCCCAGGGTGGGGTGTGCGTAAATTTTTGCGGGGTCACTTTTCCCCCTCGAAAATAAAAAGTTTTTATTACCGATATTTTTTCATCCATCTCACGATCGTGAGACGTGGCCATAGGTGTGATTTACCGCGGTTCTACTGGGAGCCGGTGTCCTTTTCTGGTGGCAGTTGCTCCCAGTGGGACCCAGCGGTGGTTGTTCAACCCTTTTTTGTATGTATGTATGTATACCATTAAGCCATTTCCCTTTCAGGGTAGGCGTGACACTACCCGATTCGGGTAGTGTTTCTAGGTGGATAGTTTTCTTGTAGTTATAAATAACCACAAGTGTGGGCTCACCACACCCACGATGTGCCAACAGCACTCAGTATTCTTGAATGGTCACCCATCAAAGTACTAACCGCGGCCAACGCTGCTTAACTTCGGTGATCTGACGAGAACTGGGTTTTTCAGCGTGGTATGGCCGTTGGTTTTTAATTGTATACAATATATATAGTATAATAATAATGTTAAAATTTATGACCATCTTTGTCGCTCTTACGGTGTTGACCGCGACCAACTTATGGTCTCATCCACGGCGAGCACCCCAAAACGTTAGATCAATATGAAGTGGATAGTGAGGCATCCAATATTTGGCTGAAAAAGGGCGCCCTGTGTCCAGAAACGGAAGGATTCGTCATTGCGATTCAGGATAGGATTGTCAGCCGATTATGTGGAGATGCCAACGAATCCATCGTGCACATTATTGATGATTGACGCGTAATGTCTTAAAGAGAATATACGCACAGACATAATGATATGGCGGGCATTATACATCAACAACTTGTCCTAAACATAGGACTCTTAACAGAAATGATGCCTTTCTATAGATAAATTTCAATGCCCGTTTTCGTCATGCGAGAAAAAAATTCGACATTGCTTGTCCACTTCACCGAAGATTGCAGGCTACCTATAAAACCAAGATCCATAAGTAAAGCGAGCTAAGGCATCAAGTAAAGACAATATGGAGGAATGTAAAACATGTATCTACGAGGGTTGCCTTTTATATTTCGGGAATGGGCGATCCTGCTGCTGTCATATGAAAACCGATGTCTCTATCGTTTAGTTTGACATTTTTTAGTGATTTTTTACTCAGAACGTTTTGACGTGCGGGCGCAATTTGTGACGCGTACAGTGACTTGAAATGACCGCTCCACACGTGCCTTTTTTGAGCGATTATCAAATTATGTGGGATCCAACGCAACACATTTTTTTGACAGCCCAATGTTAATGCAATATTGACTCTATGCTGGTCCCAATAATACCTAAGGATGCCTGAATCTCACGATAAGTTTAATTCGGATTAAATTCGGAATGCCACCGATACACAGTTTTTTTTATGGCGCTTCGGCGCCAAAAGTCGCATAAAGTTCATCGATGCATTGTTGTTGAGATAATCCACGTCGAATGTTGTAAAAAATGATCGCACGGAAATGTTCACGAGTCAATTCCATTTTTTCTCGAGATGAATTTTTGAAGTCACTGTACTCGACAAAAATGGCGCCCGCACGTCAAAACGTTCTGAGTAAAAAATCACTAAAAAATGTCAAACTTAACGATGGAGACGTCGGTTTTCATATGACAGCAGCAGGATCGCCCATTCCCGAAATATAAAAGGCAACCCTCGTATTCATCCAATTGTGATTTCGGCTACAGGCAATGTGCCCGCAAGGTGCACTGAACATCTTGAACATTTATGAGTCAGTAGGGTACTGGCAGCAGCTCAGAAGGCGGTTTTATTAAACACCTGTCGCATTGTAAGAAACTTTCTAGACCATCAGGAAGCAAGCGACTAAAGACCTGTGGAGTGGCAGATGGTGGCTCTAAGAAAGCATCCAGAGACGACTGTTGTCACCTCCAACGCTCGCGGCCGCTGTGTAAGGATAACAACGGTAAAAAACGAACTACAAACTTCACCATGCTCCTAATTTTGTACCTAAATCATCGCAACAGATTTTAAACTTTATATTAAATTAAATTATAACATCCTCATCTGATTAGCCACTTGACTTAGTCCGTGGCTGATGATGAAAAACCGGGTTCACCAGAGAACAATTTTAAAAAATAATCATAACAATGGCGTCGGGATATGGCGACCCCATGGCCCGAGAGCTCTGGCTCTTGCAGTCAGCCACGTTGCAGTGGCAATAGGAACAAACCGAGGCGACTAGCAGGTAATGGCCTCAGACAAACGCGAAAAAATTATTTTAAATGGTCGGACCATCTCATGGAGGGGCATCCTTAGCTATTGGCAAGGAAGCTCACCAGCGCGAAGAGGACACATGCTGACGTTACATGAACGTTGAGTCAATATCCACCCGGAATATGCTCATACAAGGCCTCTGTATTTAAGAGATCAGGTATCCCTATTACGCCGAAAGGGATATGAAGCTCATCATCAGCAAGAAGAAGAACAACATCCTCCAGCGAAAATACCACCCGTTCCTAGAAGACCACCTTTGTAGACAGCCGATAATGCCAACATGAGAACAAGAAGATCAAAAATCCACAAAAAAGTCTTTCTCAGGATGGACAAATTAGCTGAAGCTAATACTGCTCTCCCCGATTTGTTCCCCGAAGATGTTAATCTCTGGACCCTGAACTGTGTAGTTTATGAGAAGGCGGTATTGCACAGCTCCAGTTTAAAATTAAAACGGCGAGATGGCATGCAACAAATGTAGACCCACGGCAAATCACACATATCGCCACGTCTAACGACCGTGAGATGGGTGGCCACAGGGCACGACGAAACCACAACACGACGGCGAAACCCTCGTGTGGCTTGAGAACACGAAGCACTTCTCGTTTTGTACAATTGACTCTATACCCCTTGGAGCATCAGGCAAGGCAGGGTCGCGGCCAACACCGTAGGAGCGAGAAAAATGGTAACAAAGCACTCTCAGGGCCGCATTATGTCTGCAGAGATACGTCGTTACAGCGTGAGTGGAACATCCGGATAGTATGTGTTCTAGGTACTCAGCGTGTGCATGACACGCTCTGCACCGATCGCTGGGAACTTCTTGTCATAAAATGCGGTCACGGTATACTAAGGTGGAAGTGACACCGTCCTGGCGTGCGAAAATGAAACCCTCTGTAGCTAAATTGAGTCCTGATGATCTGAGGAAAGCAAAAGTTTGCTCCTTCGACAAGGACTGATTTTCTTCATTTCTGTGAAAGTGTTCGTGCATTTTCTTGTGGAGTAGCAGCTAGCGGAATTTTTAAACCACTGCCTTCTTCACTTCGAATTTTAGAAGTGAGGCATATAGATGGAGTAATGCACTTTCCTCACTTCTGATGTTAAAATTCAGGCCAAGGGTCTCGGCCGCCGAGAAAAAAATTGAAAAGTTTTTATCACAGAAAACTTTACTTATTATTTGTTCCTTTTGAAAAAAATCACATAAATTGAAGAAAAACCAACAAATATTGAGTTATTTTAGAAGGGGGCCTAACGATTTTTTCGTATTCGTTGAAAATACTCAGGAGGCATCACTAAACCATAATTTCTAGGATACAAGCTTTAGCCTGCTCTTTTAAGTGAAACTATCGCGGATTTCTTAAAATGTCCACGTTTTAAGACCCCCTGAATTCGAAAAAACAGGTTTTAAGATGGTGTCTGTCTATCGTTGTTGTCGTCTGTATACACGATAACCATTGAAAGACTCATCGGATTAGGTTGCAATTTGGCACACAATTTTAGGGACGAAAAAGTTGAATAGACAGAAATTATGCAACCAAAAAATATCTAAAAAATTGGTTATCAATTACTTTTTGACAAGACGCGTAGTTTTTGTTTTAGTCATGAAAAATAACATTAAAAATTAAAAAAATTAAACTTTTGGAAAAACGACACAAGGTATCATAAAAATTATAATACAACAGTTGTTCACGCTAAAAAGAACTACAAATTTGTTATTAATCATTTTTTGACAGGACGCGTAGTTTTTGTTTTAATCGTAAAAAACACAAGATGCAATAAAATGTTTAATAACAAAATTGTTTTGTTTTTAATAGGATGCGCACTTTTTTAATTATAAAAACAAGACAATGAAAATACGTCTGTTACAGTATCAATGCACATTATGAATTATAACAATATTAATTTATTGAGATGATACATTTTTCAGGGTAGCTGAGAGTAAAAATTAATGCAAAATAAATAACAAATATTAAAGTAATCATTAAAAATAAAAATTGTACTTTCTTTTGCAATATCTGAATAAGCAGTCGCGGAGCGGGGTACAGAAATAAATATAAAATACATTGGATATGTAGAAAACTTCGCATTGTGGACAAAACCGAGTACGAAGCACAAGATACGTGACAAGAACGTGTTCGTTAAAGCCGAAGGAGCTTTAACAAAAAAGAATTCACAATTACTTAATTACAGTTGTCGATGCTTTGATTTTAAAAGGTAGTGCCCATGGGCTATAGCTGTTGTAATTCCCTACCGGATCCCTCTCCTTGTGAAATGTAGGTTTCCCCAACATGGTCAACAGTATGTGGAGGATCACCCCTTCCATTTGGCATGCTGCCCTGCACACAGACTTCATCAAGAATTATCCCGATCTTTTCCGATTTGACACCACGCACTATAAGCGACAATTTTTGCCACCGAGAACAATGCGTGTACTACCTTAAGACACACTCTGTGATGATACTGTCGTTATCCTCCAAACAAAAAGTATATGCAAACGACAACACAACTTCTCTTGCCCTCTCAGGTCGAGTGATAGCACGAGCCTACAAGATTTTCCCCACTGAGATTTGAAGGTGTTTTCTCACGTAATTTTCGCGCTGAACCCGAATCTGGCAGCAGATATTTCACTATATCAGAAATCATGTATGTGCATTTCTGTAGATTTTTTCATGAGGAATTCGAATCTGTTGGCCAAATTGACGAATATCTTCGCGTTTCGAAGTTATTTTTACCTGGAAATGCCGAAAAACGGCCTTCTTTGCACATTCAAGTTAGAATATCTAAAAATCCTGACGTGCTAGACAAATTATGCTGCCAGATTCAGATTCAACGCGAAAAATTACATAAGAAAACACCTTCAGATCTCACAAGTAACCGTTCAACTCTTTAAATCAGGATTTTCAAGAATTTTCCTTACTTCTGAAATCTATTTCCAGAAAGTTAACAGATTTAACAACGTGGTTATCCATTTAAAATGTGGAATTCACTAAAGCTGCAAGATAATATTCGTCCTTCGAGTGAAATATTTTGATTCGTACTTTATGTTTGTACGTACCTGAAACGAAAAGGTTTCTTCTTGCGGCTGATAGAAATATAATAAAAGGATGCGGCTTTGGTAGATCGCCGCCATCATTAGCATCGCCGCCGAGGCGGACGGTTTCCATGCCGTCGTCATTGACAATTGGATTCCTTTCCGTTGCGTCTTCAAGCGTTTCAACACTGGCTAAACCGACGGTGCCATGCTCCACATCAGCGTCCTAAAATGTATAAACCTTAAGTATTATAGAGGTAAATTCACATATGAGGATATTTATGGGCCAGTATACGTCGAAAATATCAGGAACTGCAAGCAAACTTTATGAAATTATAGTGTCATATAAGAAACATTTGGTGCCCACAGAATTTTTGAACATTTTTAAAATTACGCGAGTTACGCCATGTTGAATTTTAGCATCACATTTTTTGAATTATCGATATTTCTGAAACCGCGCAACGAATTATAATGAAACTTAGATGTATTGTAAACAAAAGTATACGATTTAATATCATAAGAAAGAAAAGGACCTTTTCGGACAAAATACACCCGACAGGTGTCTTAATGGATTCTTATGCTTTTTTTTAGAAACGGCCGTAAGTCTTCCATGTAAAACGAGTAACTGCGGATATTACACTTCGGTTAAAGCAAAAATTTTTATTTAATAACAAAATTTAAACAATTTTTTAAAATGTCTCTCTCTCTGTCGCTTGCACTCTCGCTTTCGATCGCTCGCTCACTCGTTCGCTAACACGTCCCAAATTGCGCTATCGAAGAAATAGAAATAAGGATCCAGATATAAGAGTTTATGTTTATTGCTGTCATTTTTTTTAAACGAAGATATTTAACAGTATAAAATATTCTAACTGGCAAATGCGAATTTGAGATTTCTTCAGGAAAAGGCTTTCTAGTTGATTCCGCAAAAAAAAAAATTAGACCTATTCATTAAAAAAATGATTAAAAAGTGCAATTCTTCATAAAAATGGTTTAAATAACACAGCCACACAAAAAAAAACTTTTTCGGGTCTGGAGGTCAGACCAGGTTTACTATATGTTTTTGGGATCGCTGAATCCGAATCCGAGGTCCAAAAAAACCCAGCACGTCAGGGTTCTGACACAAACTCAAAAAACCTCATAAAATAGTATATTACGACCCAAGGCCAGAAAGTTGGATTTCCGGGCGTGTGTGATATGAAGGCCGAGGCGAAGCCGAGGCCTCATATCACGCACACCAGGGCATCCAATATTTCTGGCCGTGTGTCGTATACTATTTTTCTTCATTCCCAGCCGAAAGTACGTTTAATAATTAATGTTAATTAATAAAATGCGTTGTCGGCTGCTAGCTCGGATGCTTTTTCTGTTGTGGCCTGCATCAGCACGCGCGCCACCTCGCGTAGCGCCGCTGCTGCTCTCGGGTCAGCTGAGCGGATGCATGGGATTCGGTCGCCCGCCCGACTTTTGCAAAGCCGAGGCGGAGCCGAGGTTTTGCTGGTCGGGGCGGGTATCAAAAACACATATTTATTCTTAATACTTCTTCCTCCTCCGCCAGACGAGGAAGAAGCTTTTTTGAGGTCTTGTGCCGTATTTTGATACACAAAAATCGCCACGACACTAATCGATCGGTTTTGAGGTTGAACACACCGACGGTCTCTTTTTTCCATTCACCTGTCAAGATAAATATTTTTCAGAGGCTAAGTGCACAATAACACAATACTGAGCGTTGCTACGTCAGGTTGCTACGTCAGCGAGCCACAAAAATCTCGCAGCCAATCAGAGTTCGTGTTAACTCTAGCAGGCCGCAAAAGCCACTGTTCCCGGACAGAAATGCGTCCGGAAAGACGTACTTTCGGCTAGGGGATGAAGAAAAATATTTTTTCGGCTCTGGAGGTCAGACCATGTTTACTATAGGTTTTTGGGGTCGCTGAATCCGAATCCGTAGTCTAAAAAACTCCAGCACGTCAGGGTTTTGATTTTCAAAGAAACTCGTCTGCATCCAGGACACTTCCTCGCGGTGACGGCGGGCAACGTAGTGAGCCTGTGATCCGGCTAAGTCCCTGGATTACGGCTTTGATGTTGTCATGGCAGGCGCACGCAAGCGTTTTACGATGCAGAGAGTCGGATCCTCAGGATTCGGATTCAGCGACCCCAAAAACATATAAAAAACATGTTTCGAGTCCGGGGGTCAGCCCCGGACTCGAAACAGAATTTGTATGAGGTTGTTTGAGGTTATGTCAGAACCCTGACGTGCTTGGGGTTTTTGGACATCTGATTCGGATTCAGCGATCCGAAAAACATACAGTAAACATGGTCTGACCTCCAGACCCGAAAACAGTTTTTTTATGAGGTTTTTCGAGGTTGTGTCAGAACCCTGACGTTCTGGGGTTTTTTGAATCTCGGATTCGGATTCCGCGACCCCAAAAACATATAGGCCAAATATAATGGACTCAGGGCGAGTTTTTGTACGTAAAAGCGACAGTTTAGGTAAAATAAAGTATAAAGTTAGACTAGTTATTCGAGACTTTAAAGACTCAAACTCATATCACGTGAAAGAGACCTATGCAACAGTTTCAAGATTAACTTTAAGACGACTATTATTAGATTTATTAACTTTAAAGATTTTGAAGTATGTCAACTAAATGTAAAAACTGCTTTTCTAATTGGAACGTTAGAAGACGATGTGTTCATGGAAGTTCCAGAAGGAATTAAAATTCCTGAAGGATTACAACGGTACCAATGTATGCAAACTTAACAAAGCTATTTACGGCGTACGAATCAATCCCAAACGATGCAACAGGCAATTGACAGAAGTTGCTAATCCTCTAGATGATATACTTTCAGCAAATAACGAGTCAAAAACTGATTAGTCGAAGGTAGCAAATCATGAACGACGACAGTGATTTACAAGATAAGTAAAATCTTGATTTCGCTTATAGAGAGGGTGTTGGAAGTTTCATATACTAAGCTGGTTCTATTCGTTTGGATATTGCGTATACGGTAATGACAGATATTTAATTCGAAATTAATTTACAGGAGGCGAATGTAGAGACGACTGGCTGAAGATCGTATTACGCCTATAACAAAAGACCGTTTAAATTTAATGATAACACTATTTTTAATTTGCTTATTGGATTCCTTCAAAAAATTAAACAATCTGCTGGTAATAATTGTAATTTGAGTTGCATCTATGTTTATTTTGTATTGATCTACTAAGAGATATTGAATGTCAACTATGTATACTTTGTATTGAACTACAATACACTACAGTATTAGGTGTTTTTGAGTTTCAAATAGAGTCAACCTCGGGAGAGAGTGTTGAACATTTCAATATGGCGCATTTTTTAAGGCTCGCTTGACTCTAGTATTAGTATATTGGGATGCCGCCGGGCGCCTCTGTTGACTTGCTAGGTTTCACACTACCTCTCAGACTCTCGTCCTGTGTATCTGTCTGTAAGACTCACTTCGTCATATGACTGAATAAAGTGATTTCTAGTTTTTCAATATTGGTGTTCTTTACTTTGCCCATCGAGCTATCACAATTACAAAAAAATGGCTTCCAAATCACATACTTTTCAACATTTAGAATTCTACTTATTTATTATTCAATTTGAAAAACTGATATCGTGAAATTATATTTTTGAAACAGAAAGCTTAAAACTGTTCAATTTATAAAAGCTTCAAATTTTATAGTTGAACAGCATTTAATCTAAAATTGATCCTAACCTTGAGCGAGATACCATTTTGTACGTGTAAATTGTTGAGCGTTTGAATTTAAAAATGTTTATGCTTCAATATACCGGGAAATGACAGGCAATTTTTTTCTTCCACTGCATGGGACCCTTGAGTTTGACATTCATGCTGGCATTAGTAATTTTACGCAAAAAATCAACATTTCTAATTTTAATTTATGACCACAGACTTCTCGGATCTGCTCACGAATTCCCGACATTTTCCTGTATTTTTCAAAGTGCACAAAATTCCCAGCAAATTACCGGATTTCCTGGGTCGCTAAACGCCCTGCTTTTGGGTTCGCAACAAACAAATTATTATTAGTATTATACCATTAGGCCATTTCCCTTTCGCGGTAGGCGGGACTTGCTCGGTGAGGAAGGGAGTAATGTGAGGTAGGGGGTATAGATTTTTTAGATTGATCTAGAATTCTGGTGTTATTTATTTAAATGACACGTTTGGTCCGCAACACTGCTCCGACTCAGGTTGCTGATCAATCTCTTTAGCGATCACCCCAAGTGAAGATCCTCACAAAATTGTTATGTGTGGTTCCCCACTTGGGCCCATTAGTATCCAAGGTCTTTGTTTCAGGCGTCATTCACTCTATTGTCATTCTGTTTACAAAACTATTTGTTGCCCCACTTTTCTGTCCTGGCATGCTACTCTAGCTTCCTTCACGTCCATGCATTTTTTCATGCAAGCTCTCGTGTTTCTATGGCTCCTTATGTCTATTCGGATTAATATCTCATTCACAGATTCTAACCATTCTTTCTGCGGTCTACCTCTGTGCATTCTGCCATTTACTTTACCTTTATACACGTGTTTCGTCAGTCGGTCATCTTTCATTCTTTCAACATGTCCGAACCATCTTAACTGATTTCTTTCCCATATGTCAACAAGTGTCTCTCCTGTACCACATTCTTTGAGGATTATCTCGTTTCGGACTTTGTCCATCATTACGTTAATTTTGCAAGTCCTCGATTGATTCTGCCATAACAATCTTGTCATCTGCGAAAGCTAACCCACGTACCTTCACTGTTTCGACATCTACAACTTCTTCGTCGACGAGGGCCATTCTTAGAGACTTATCCATAAATATGATAAATAGCCATGGGGAAATAACGCATCCTTGTTTCGCGCCTTGCATAATATCGAACAAGTCACTCAGTTTCCCATTAACCCTTACACTCGCTTTACTACCTGTATATATTGTTTTTATTGCTTGTAGGAGCCATCCATTGACTCCGTACTCTTTAAGGACTTCCCAAAAGCTTACTTCTATTTACATTGTCAAATGCTTTTTCTAGGTCAACAAATGCACAGAAATAGTATATGTCGATACGAGAGGCCAAATCGCCCGTGAGGACTCGAGTATCGAACACTATTTTTCTTTATAGAATACTATGCAAAAACCGAGATATGTAGACTTGAAGGAGGGGGGGGGGGGGGGGGGGGCCCCCCCGGGGGGGGTCGGGGCGGGGCCCCCCGCCAGACAAGAAAATATCTCCCAAAATGTTTTTCTTTCCTGAAAATAAAAGAAAACATAACTCGTCGCAACCATTTCTTTATTTATAAAATCCATTTCTATGATTTTTTTGCCGTTTGCACCTTAGCTTGTAATTAACTCTTTAATCTCTTCATGTAACGAATTACTTGAAAGTAAACAAACGAAAGGAAACTGTCACGAACGAAATAAACTCAACCTCACCCAAAATGATGTGTGCATAGTAACCGTTTACGACGCTAGATGGCAACCGGTGGCCAAAATGTTTTGGTAATCGTGGAGACCATTTTGCTCATTGCTTTCGCGCACAGTGCGGAATCGGCCATTTTCGATGTCTGTAAACGGTGGGCAAACGAGGGTTTTGCATGTATGTGTAAAGAAAACTTTCTTTCCTACTCTCAAGCTTTTTTCTGTGATCTGTCTTAAGCTAAATATTTGATCTGTACATGATCTTCCTGGAATAAATCCACTTTGGACTTCCCATATCTTTTCTTCTGTAATTTTCATTACTCTACGAATAAGTATTTTTGAGTATATTTTACTGACGGTATTTAATAAGCTGATACAACCTGTGAGGTATGTACTCGCCACCGCATTTAAGCATTTCAGCGCTAATACTGTCTACATTAGCAGCCTTACCATTTTTTAAGTTCTTAATTATATATCTAACCTCAGTGTGACACATACTTTTTCAATTGGGTTTTCTAATGCATTATGTTCTATGTCGCAGTTCTGTTGCCCTATATCTTCACCTCCTAATAATTCTTTAAAAGAGTCTTTTAAAGCGTCTACTATCCGGTCTGTATCGCATAGTATTTCACCTTTGCTATTTCTCATGCTGACAAACTCTGTACTTTTACTTTCCTTCATCTCTTTAAATAATAGTTTCATGGTTCCTTCAAAGTCGTTTTGTATTTTCTTCTCTTCTTTTGTTCTGAAATTATCTTTATTTTCCTTGACTAGTCGTTTAACTTTCCTCTTTTTGTGTATGTAATCATTTTTAGGTCTATTTCTCTCTTCATCGCTAAGACCTGTGATGTTCACGTTCTCTTGTACGCTTCTTTCTTTTCTTATTGGGCTGCCTCAATTTCATCATTCCACCGCGCATCACCAGACTTTCTTCCCACCACTGCCGTACCACACACTTCAATCACAGTTTTAACAATGATATCACGTAACAAAGTCCACGCGCCCTCTATATGTTTATTGCTTCTAAGCGCCTTCTCAGTTGCCCTATCTATGCGTTCGTTTATCTTATTCTGAAAGTCTAGTCGCACTTCTGGTTTCTATAAATTTTGAATCTTGATTCGCGTTTGTTTCGTTTTTTTTGTTCTCTTGTCCATCCCCGCCCTAAGATTATTTTGGAGACTAGAAGGTTATGATCAGTATTGCATTTGAAACCCCTCATAACTTGTATCTTTTACTAGTTCTCTTAGTTTTTCATCTGCAATAACGAAGTCAATTATACTGCGGTTATTTCCTTTACACCAGGTGTACGTGTGGATCATTTTATGTCGAAACAAAGTATTTGTAATAAATAGGCCCTTTTCTAAGCATAAGCTAACTAATTTTACCCCGTTATAATTTTTTCTTGTTGGATCCCCAAACTTACCTAGCACCCTTTCTGTATCTGTATCCTGACGTTGAACGCCGACCGATCCGTTCATATCCCCTAGCAGAATTATTCTTTCACCTTGATCGCAAGTACTTATTGTATCATTTAAAGTGTCCCAGAAGGCGTCTTTGACTTCTCTCTGATTGCTATCAACTGGGGCGTGGCACGCTATGATAAATAATCTTCTGATTCCTACCTTCACTGTAGCCCACGACAATCTGGGAGATACAAAATCATGATCTTTGAGATGCTGTCTTGCTATTTCATCCATAATTAAACCGACCCCTTGAATACCATGTGATTCACTAGCCACTCCTGACCATACTTCAAAACCGCGTTTCAACACCCCATTTTCTATGTTTCTACTTTCGCAACGCTTTTTTTCTTCGTCTCAGGTACACATAAAATATCTTGTTTCCTTACGTGCATAGTTTCTCGTAGTTCTCTTACCTTAAGATCATTCACTCCTCTAGCATTCCAAACACCCAGTCTCCATTCATCGCCTGAAACTCGACCTTTACGTTTACCGCGTGTATGCATTTCGTCAATCAAAGTTTCAGTCCATTCCAACGCTATTTTATTGTTTGTATTATTCGTTGTTTAGAGTGTACACCCAACTACCACCTTTTTGCGCGAAATTTGTTTTGCGAGTCGAAATCATGTCCAAGTTAAGTAGTGATTCGTCGTATGGTGGAGAGACTAGTTGTAACGTCAGTCACACCAAAACTTCTGTTACTGGGGAGGGGAGGGGGGGGGGCGGCGGCGGCGGCGGCGAGGACAGTGAATGGAAACCGAGAGTCTCAACTGGTTCGTGTTTTATGCTGAGAAGGACACCAGCCTTCAGCAGCGTTGTATTAGATAGGAGTTCATATGTTCCCATCTGCCAATTCCCGGCCTACCTCTAGGCACGGAATCGTCTTTTTGAAGTATAATTCTTGAAATATAAATGTAATAGTCGAATTTTTTAGACGAATTATTTTAGTAAACAAAGATCAAAACGCATTCTGTAACAAAAATCAGATTTTCCAATTTCAATTTTGAATTTTCAACTAAATTGAACGGATAAAGTGTTTTAACGTAGTTTAATTTATGGCATAGAAAGAGTATACCCCCCCCCCCCCCACGAAAAATAGTTCAATTTCGAAGCTTCTTAATTTTTGAGTGGTAATTAAAAAAAACAAAAAGAATTCAATAGTGCGTTTACGGAAACATAATTGAAAAATAATCGCGCAAAAATAGACCAGTTTACTGGAGAGTTAGTATTTTATTTTCGGAAAGTGAGAAATTCGACCGCTCTCTAAGACGTAATATTTTAGACTGATGCCGGAAATTATAGATCTCATAAAATAATCACCCAAGTTGATTGATACAACTTTATAGCTAGTTTTAAATATTGGCTAGAAGAAATTTTTCCAACCAATTAAAAAAAGACACTCTCTTTCGAAGCATTTTGAAATAACTTTAAAAAAATGATTTTAATAAAAAATTTCAAACGAGAGCCCATTTGGTACGTACCTTCTTCATTCGAGGAAAGACAGAAACCAGAGGAAGTCGGATAGCATTAAGAATTCCCCTGCGTCCCTCTTTTTCCTTTGATTCTTTCACCGAAGTTGTCGATTTGTCAGAAGCTAGAGGGTTCTGCTCACCCTCCTTCGTAGTCACTGACCCTGTTTCAACCTCAGCTTTCTCTGAAGCGTTCGTGTCATCGTCCTGAAGAAAGGAGTCACATATATGTATTAAAATTCAATTTCATTATTATAATGAGTAAACACTATACAAACAACAGCTGTAGTATGTAATTTTAAGGACTCGACTGGTCCATGATCCATGAAATGGGATGTGTAATTTCCGAAGTTGTTCCTCGTACTGAATGCTAATCCGGCCTCTATTTTTTGCCTACAAACAAGTTTTCTCCGATTTTTTGGGTCAAAAATGTTGTTTAGAAATCGAAAATCGCGCCATAAGTAAGGGTCGGAATATTTTTAGCCAGCCCCGTGGTACTCCTTTGGAGTCCTATAGAAACAAAGTGTCATGAGATTTGACCGTGGCCGAGTGGCGGTGCCACCTATGCGTTTGGGCTTGGTTTGAAATAATGCATGGAAAAATGTTAAAAATTGTTTCTTTTTCGCGATAAAAATAATTTTCTCGCACTTATGTGTACAAGAAAATGATTTTTATGGGTTTTAAATCTTTTAAAGTAATGAGTACTGGAGAAAATGTTGAAATTAATTGGTTATACGCCTAAATATTAAATTCAAACATATACATTCCCCGAAAATGAAAAGCTAATTATTCAAGTAATAAATCGCAGAGGGACAAGGCATAACAAAAATAATAAAAATATTATTGAATTAAATTATTTGAGTAGAATAAAAATAATTATTTATCTGTGATTAACCTTAACACGTAACTGATTGTATATATAATCGTTCAAATTTCAACAACGAAAAATACAAGGTACTTGCGTGGATTTAAAAATAATTACAAAATGGTTAAGTAAGTATGAAATTGGCATTTTTTTGTTTCTTTATTTAATTGACAAATTAAATTTATATTATATTTTCAATTTCTTTGGAAATAAATACTTTGTATTTAGATTTACAATTTTGTAATTTTGAAACGTGGTTTCTTTTTAAAAGTAGACAACATTTCGTATTTGGTTTCTTCACAAGTACATTATATTGAATGAATAAATACATTATATAACATCGATTATTGCATAAGTAGCATAAATTAAACAAATGATTAAATGGCCAACGGCCATGCCACGCTGAAAAAACCAGTTCTCGTCAGATCACTGAAGTTAAGCAGCGTTGGGCGCGGTTAGTACTTAGATGGGTGACCATTCGAGAATACTGTGTGCTGTTGGCATATTATGGGTGTGGTGAGCACAAACTTGTAGTTATTTATAACTACAAGAAAACTATCCACCTAGAAACACTACCCGAATTGGGTAGTGTCACGCCTACCCTGAAAGGGAAATGGCTTAATGGTATACATACATACATACATTAAAATTGCTTGTTTTCAGTCCGTAAACTGAAATTGGGTATTTAAATATTTATATAGATATATAAATATTATTTATATCTTTATATTTTTAAGAAAGTATTTTTTCTTCTCAGTCAATACTGCAATATTTAACAGCTATGTAAAATAAAACGAAACTACCAATTTCAGAGATCAAGAATCATATTTGTAGTGTATATAAATTTTAAAACGTAAAATATGTCTTCTGCAGTGTTTTCGATTTGGCCGTGTATCCACATTTTTAGTTTTATTCTTATTTTATCAGAATCGTTAAAAAAAGTGTTACCGAATTCGACAACGCGAAAATCATACGATGCACATTTTGCAAAATTTTCATAATCTTACAAACAAATAAGATTCTTGTGCTTATATGAACACTAACAGAGGAATAAAATTTATTATTTTTAATTTTTGCTTAGGGTCTTTAAAGTGATTTGTTTCGAGTTCTATCTTAAAATATGAGTGTTACCGAGTGGAAACAAAACTTCAGGGACAGACTTTTCAGCATAATTAAAGACCCTTAGAACTGATAGATTTATCTCTATTCGTAATTTTTAGATTTCTCAACTTGATACAAATAATCACTGTAGCATTCTCGGAAAATGATGCGGACTGTAAAACAAATATTTAATTAAATTAAAAAATATTTAATTTAATTAAATATTTAATTAATTATTAATTTAATAAATATTTAATTAAACGTGTACCTTCTTATGACCGTACGTAAAAGTGTTATAGGAAGTTCATTATAGACCGATAATGAATTTTTTCGCGGTTATAGAAATAATTATCGGAAAATAACCCAGGTGAATATTTCGGAAAGTAAATTTCTACCAGGGAATTATAGAAAAGCATAATATTAAAATATTTAAATAATTAGTGCAAAATTAGAAGAAAGTATTAATTGATCATTTATTTTTTAATAATTGATGTTATTTTTTGACCAGGGTAATTAATTAATTTCTGATGTTAGATTTTCCCAAATACTGGTCAAATAATTTTTTGGAGAAACGAGAAAAAATATGCCTCTGCCCGGATTTAAACCGGGAACGCCACTATTCACGAGTGGAGCGTTAACCAATTACGCCACCGAGGCGGCAGCAGATATTTTCTCGTTTTTCCTATATCCACGGGATGACGCGGGTCTGCATCTTGGTAAACTGTGAAATTTTAGTGATTAATTTTAGTCTGAATAAATTCACCGAATCTGAATATAATTTAATAATTGATATAAGAGTCTTTAACGTCTGAGAATCCAAAATAGGAGAAAAAAGAACAACAAAGTTGTATCAACTTTATCGGACAAGTCAATTTAATAAACTTGTCCGATAGAGTTGATACAACTTTGTTGTTCTTTTTTCTCATATTTTGGATTCTCGGACGTTAAAGACTCTTATATTTGATTGCACATTGACTAGAATTGTGCCTAAACAAGAATTTTTTTAACCAACTTTAACTGAAATACGATTCTGACACCTTCTTCAACATCAAGAATTGAATCAACATTAACCAGGACATCAGAGATACACACGCTAGCTGTGATATATTTATTAATTTTTTTAAAAATTACTATGGTTCTTCAATTATCAATTTCTACTCCAAAAATGACTTACTAGGATTTCGTAACTATTTCACTTTTATAATTTGGTTCCCCTGACGATGGAAACAGTGTGTTTCCGAAACGTTGGGTTTTAACAATTTAATAAACTTGTTCGATAGAGTTGATACAACTTTGTTGTTCATTTTTCTCTTAATAATTGATGTTATTTTGGCGACCAGGGCAATTAATTAATTAATTTCTGACGTTAAATATTGCCGATTACGGGTCAAATAATTTTCTGGAGAACCGAGAAAAAATCTGCCTCAGCCCGGATTTGAACCGAGAACGTCACTATTCACGAGTGGAGCGTTAACCAATTACTCCACCGAGGCTGCAGCAGATATTTGCTCGTTTCTCCTATATCCACGGGATGACGCGGGTCTGCATCTTAGTTACCTGTGAAATTTTAGTGATTAATTCTGGTATGAATAAATTCACCGAATCTAAATATAATTTAATAATTGATGTTACTTTGTCGACCAGGGTAATTAATTAATTTCTTATGTTAGATATTGCCGATTACAGAAACATGTTACTTTTTATTCATGGGTAACATTTTTGTCGTGGTGTTTATAAAGTTCCAAAACCGCAAAAAAAAATGAAATCCCAAAAATACTAAATCACGACAAAAGTTTCTTCTTCCGAAAAAACAAAATGTACCATGTGTACATATGACTCAATCCAAAAAACATGTTTTTGCACATAAAAAAATTGTTATTGAGCAAAAAATTTACTTTTAAATTTCGTAATTTTTTATTACTGTTCACTAGTAAAAGCTCTAAATATAACAAATTCGTCATAATTTTGAAACCAATAGGAAATATTTTGAATTTGGAATCGTTAAATTTTAGTGATTACAATTTTTTTTCACTTTTGCCGAATGCCAACCCACAAGTTGTTTTGCCCTCAGGTCAAACGATTTGATTTATTTTAGCATTTTCACTCCGCCCGCGCCCTACTCTTCAGTGCTCTCAAATTAAATTAAATTTTCAACATGCTTTAAAATGTTTCACCTTCAAATTTTTTTTGGGTTTATTTTTAATGGTTCAGCACTTGAAACGTGTACCTTATTTATTCATAAATAAATGATTTAAGTGTTATAATTGCTTTAAACCGTTATCCAAATTTTTCCTATACGTCAGGTTTTTGAGATATCCTAACCTGAAAGTGCAAAAATGGTTATTTTCAACCATATTTGAGGCAAATAGATCAACAATTTTTTTTGCTAACGCTATCGTGTAGTACTCCTTTTTATCTTCCATTTCCATTTTTGATAATCCCGAACCGATTTTTTTCTCCAAGATATCACACACTAACCATTCAGTTTCTCTTCGCCTTGCATTGTTCCACAATGCATTGTGGAACTGAAATGGTTAGTGTGTGATATCTCGGAGAAAAAAAATAGGTTCGGGATGATCAAAAATGTAAATGGAAGATAAAAAGGAGTAATAAACGATTGCGTTAGCAGTTTTTAGGAAAAAAATTGTTGATCGTGTTATATTGCCTCAAATATGGCTAAACATAGCCATTTTTGCACTTTCCGGTTAGGATATCTCAAAAACCTGACGTATAGGAAAAATTTGGATAACGGATTCGGTTTTAGGATACCAAAATCCTTCAGGGTCACATAGTCCGGTCTTTGGATTTAAATTTTGTCGGCCTGTGTTATTATTCAATAATGGGTACACTTACTAATTTCAGAGAATTTTTCGCGTAATTCAAATCTTGTATTTTCAAATATCGTATATTTAAAGAGAAAAGGGGAAAAAGGGAAAGTTTTCTGAGAATAGGGGGAAAAAGGGGGAAATTTCAAGAAAAAAGGGGAAACTAAATAAAAAAGGGGAAGACTGTGCACCATGCTAAGATCTTCTCAGTTTTTCGACCACCTCATACCGCCGAGAAGCCTCTCGTCGCTCTTATGTATTCTGGTTCTTTCTCAGCTTCACAACACTTCTCGAATGAACTCGTCGTTCTTTCTTTTTAGGTTTTAAAAAAGTTTGCCAAAGCGCAATCTAATCGGATAATTTCTTCAACATTTATTGTGCTCACAGACAACGACTACAATGACATATAGATACCGATATAAAATCAATTTTTTCTAAATCAGTGAGTCTGCAAACGTCGATAATTGCTGAAATCCGCGAGAGTCAATATTCACACAAAACCAATACCTTCTCATTGATGATGAGAATGTAAAAAAAACCGTGAAAATCTCCGAAACAAGTCCCTATCAAAAAGGCCATTTTCATAATTTCAGCACTGACAAACGAGTACCCGAAATTTTCGAGTACTTGAAGAGATTCGAGTCCACGAAAACTTTCGAGCTTTTCGGAAATCTCAAACTCGAATTGGACTCAACTCGAAACCTAAAAACTCGACTCAACTCGTTCAGACTTCAGTTTCGTATTTTTTGCACACCCCTAGTAGTAGTTTAATTTAAAATTCATTCCGAAAGATAACTTTTATAAAACTTTTAAATAATTTTTGGAAGATGTTATTTCCATATTTTCACTTTCACCTCGGTGGTGTGATTGGTTAACGCTCCGCTCATGTAAAGTGGCGGTCCCTGTTCAAATTCGGGCTGAGGCAGATTTTTTCTTGTTCTTCAAAAAATTCATTTGTCCGGACGAATAGTAAAATCTCAAATTTGCGAAATTTGTAATAAAAACAACTTTTGAAGTATTTTAAACTAATTTTTAATTGTTTAAACAGCTATTATTTGTTTAAACAATTGTTTACCCTTTAAATCATAAGAAATTAGTCAGTTTGGAATTAATCATACAGTTAATGAGATTTAAGAGCAATATTTGTGGTTTAAGATATTCTTTAATTGTTTAAACAATTTCAATTAGGTTTAATTTTGTTTTACCCACCACTCATGCAATGCTGGTATTTTCTGGATTCAGGCTCGAATATATAAACATTTAAATAATTATAAAGAAAGAAATGCAGGCGGCGAGAATCCAGCCCGCGGCCTGTGCGTATAAACCGGGCGGTCTGCCGCTGAGCTACTCGGCCACTTGGGAGACGGAACTTTCAAGTCTATAAGCTGGCCTCAATTTTCTTTAAAGCCGTTTTTCTCAAAACTGGCTAAATATCGGATCCTGGGAATTTCACAACTTTACTTTGGGGACATGACCTTTCTTTACAAAAAGTATAAATCAAGACAAAAAACATCACCTCTGACCTTCCCCTTGCTAGGTGGTTTTTGTAGAGAACGGTTCAATTATATTGCTTAAACTTCATTACTATTTCATTAACCCGAGGAAAAAAGAATTATACATAACTTCTAAATAAATGTTTAAACTACTAGAGTTTTGTTTAAACAACTAGAGTGTAACATATAAAAGAAGAAAATACTTAATAATACGCGACATATAGTGCACAAGATGTTTAAAAAGTAGAATTTTCTCCATCTTTCCACAGTGGGGTCAAATCCCAAAAAGCTGGCCAAACCTCTAAAATGAAGTTTCACTTTCGGAAATTTAAGGTGGTGGGGTAGTTAGAGTAATAGTCCGATGATCAAAACCTGAAATGAAAAGGGTCCGAACCCTTATACCTGCTTTCAGATTGCAGTTTGAAAGTACACTTCGTGCCAGTAAGTTGTCAGTCACGGAGCAAGAAAGTGAGCGTTGTGTTCAAAGGTATGCCAAAATTTTTCAAATTGACCGATTAAAGAGGAATAATCAAATTAATTTACTGGAAAATAACAAAAAAAAACGCTATAAAAAATTAGAAACACGCAGAGAAACCCTTTAAAGTTATGTAGAGTTCTGTGACCGCACCTATCCTACAATGTAATTTGAGATGTCCTTTAATAGAAAATTGAAAATCCAGCTGCCCGAAACTGCCCCCTTGGCTATGTACATGTCGTCACCAGCGACAAAGAGAATCAAAAATTTTTCACCATACCCGTCAGCCATATTGGATTGGCCATTTTTAATTTAGAATTTTTAGGCTATAAATTTGTATTCAGCAACCTCGAAAACCCCCTTATACCAAGTTTCAAAATAATCAAACTTTTTTTAAGCATACTCGCCCACCGTATTGGATCCGCTATTTTAATTTCTTACATTTTAACTTCAGATTCGTAATCAGCAACCCCAAAAAGGAACAAGTTAATGACTATTAGTTGATTATTAACAATCGACAATAATTATTATTAATTGACAACTTGAAAAAGGATGTTTCGGGTAGATCTAAAAATAACTTAGCTTAGTGGATTGGAAGAGTGATGAGACACAATGACGATAAGACTCTCGTGTACCGAGAACAAATGCCTACTCAGTACTGACTGTGTGTACAACACATCAAGTAAGGCTATGAATGTGTGTGTGTGTGTCGTTACAGGTAAGAAACGAATCACTTGACGTCCACTGACCAATAATGACAACAAACGTACATCATACCACAAAACTATAAACTCACAGGCGTGAGGTTAAATGTCGAATCCAGAACTAAGGTCGTCTCTGGCATGAATTTTACATACTACTATTTTTTTTGTATGAAAAGTTGATATCAAGTAATAGCTTTTCCCATATTTTTAAAAACGAAGCTTTTCCCATTTTAAACCCCATGTTAATTTTTAATTTCAAAATGCAGGTAGCACGGGTTAATATTAAACGCGCACTTAAGATATTTCCCGATGCGAATTTAGAGGTGTTTTCGGTTTTTCGATCGGGCCCTCAGTTTGTTTAGGAAGAATTACTAAAGTTTGGAAACCATAGATGAAGCGACGTTGCATGACGTAGAAAAATTGTTACGAACATTTTTTTTTCACTTTGCAAGTTTGAAGAAAACAATTTTGTTGCTACCGAGTCTGCTACAGTATCGTACGTTTGCATAAGTTTCGAAATTGTTGTGAAAAGTTTAAAAAATGTTAATAACATTTTATTTGTTTATATAATTTTTTTTAAAACAAAAGTCTCATATAGATGTTTACATTTATATTTTACTTAAATACTTAAAGCTGGTGTACAATATACTACACAGGGTGATCACAAACTCATTATACGGGTGTCCCATTTTAAAGTTTCCCTGGATTATGTCGTTAGGAAAGCATTTAAGAAAAAAATGTTTAAAACCAAAGTTGTATTTTTTTAAATATTGAAACCCCTATTTCTGACTTCGAAGGCAAGATCGAAAAATGATCCGGATAGTGAAGGCAAATCGAAAGGTTTTCCGGTCGGTTAAGGCAAGATCAAAGAGGGATTTGGCCGGTTAAAGCAAAATCGAAAGGTGATCCGTACAGTCGAGGCAAGATCGAGTGATGATCCAGACAATGAAGCCAAGATCGAATGGTTAGCCGACTGGTTAAGGCAAGATCAAAGGATAATCCGGCCGGTTAAGGCAAAAACGAAAGGTGAGCCAGACAGTCAAGGCTAGATCGAATGGTGATCCGGACAGTGAAGGCAAAATCGATAGGTGATCCGAACAGTGAAGGCAAGATCGAAAGATGATCAAGACAGTGAAGACAAAATCGAAAGGTTTTCCGGTCGGTTAAGGCAAGATCGAAAGGTGATCCGGACAGTCAAGGCAAAATCGAAAGGTGATCCGGACAGCCAAGGCAAGATCGAGTGGTGATCCAGATAATCAAGGCAAGATTGGAAGGTTATACGGCCGGCTAAGGCAAGATCGAAAGGCGATCCGGACAGTCAAGGCTAAAATGAATGATGACCTGGCCGTTTAAGGCAAGATCGAGACATGATCCAGGCGGTAAAGGCAAGATCGAATGGAAATCTAAGCACTCAAAGCAAGATCGAAGGGTGATCCAGACATTGAAGGCAAGATTGAATAATGATCTGGCCCGTTAAAGAAAAAGCACGAGGCCCTCAAAGTAGCTTGGTTTATTGATTATCATTAGCAACTGTTCAATTAATAAGGTGTTTGAATGTAGCTCCATTGAGTTGTTCGTAATGCTGAATGCGTTCTTTAAAATTCGTAACAGTACGTAGAAGAACATCTCATGGAATGTTATTGCATGCCGTACGAACCTTTTCTATCATTTTCTCTTTTGTTCTTGGTCTTTCACGATAAACAACGTCCTTAAGATAGTCCCACCAATAAAAATCAGGTGAAATTAAATCTGGTGATCTTGCTGGCCAACTAACTGAACCTTCTCTGCCGATCCATTTATCAGGCAAAGCGTGGTGCAGGTATGCTTTAACAGCATTGGCATAACCTTCTTGTGTCTATGTGAACGTCTTCCATTAGAATAGGGAGAATGTCGCGCAGCAACTTTAAGTAATTCTCACCATTTACTGTACCGACAAAGAAATAGGGACCAATTAAGATAGCCATTTACAATGCCGCACCAGACATTGAGGCTTCAGCGGTTTCGGTAGTCAATCTCTTGCATTCAGTGAGGATTATCTGGGGTCGAATCATGGCTATTATACCTATTCAACGTTTTATCACTACGAAAGGTAGTCTCACTAAATAGTAGCCCTTCTCTGGGACCATTTTTAGTTAAGGGTTGATTTAGGTTCATGTGGTAAGGCTGAAACTTAGCAGCTTTAAAATTTCTTCCAGCAGACGAATTAGAAATTCTCAATGTATGTTCAATTTCAAGCAACGATACATGTAGGTTTAAATGGACTATTGCTCAAACTACAAGAAAGCTAACATTCATCGCGTAAACGTCCATATTGTATCTTCTTCGTTGTCGACGAATAGTATTTCCTCTCCGACAACGCATCTTAATTTTTCGAATCGCAGTATGGCTCGGATGTTGTCGCCGAGGGAATCGTGTTCGATACAATGCTGCTGCTCTTTTTTAGTTGCGTCCAGATTCTACTAAACCTAGAAGAATGTCTACAATTGAATTTGGCGAGTAATCGGGCATTTTAAATAGCACAATGAAAAAATCCTAAAATGGCTAAGTTCCTTGAAGAAACCAAAAAGTATAGAAAGCAATTGATGATAAGACAAAAAATGAGCAAGAGGAAATAAAAATGAACAATTTAATTTAAAAACTTGATCCCAATTTTTCAAATAATATTAATATTAAAAATTAAATATACCTACCTAATACTAAAAAAATTATATTAATTAACTAAATTATTGGTTTGAATTGTTGTTTTAGTTAAATTAATTAATTTAACTAACACAAATGAGCGAAACCGAATGAACCAACCCAAGCGAGTGAAACCGATCAAACGAACCCAAACGAACCAACTAAAAGGAGTGTACCCAAAGTAGCTCATTGGGGTTGTTTCGAGTTCGCTCGTTCGGGTTTGCTTCATTCGAGTTGATTCGTTCCAGTTCGCTCGTTCAGGTTAAGGGTTGTTTGGGTTGGATCGAACGGGTTGGTTTTTTCGGGTTCGATATTAACGTTTTTTGTTTGGAATGACTCGTTTGGGTTGGTTTGATCGGGTTAATTTGTGCGGGTTCGCTCGTTGGGGTGGTACGTATGGGTTGGTTCGTTCGAGTTCGTTCGTTTAGGTTATAGATAGATTGTTTGGGCAGACTCGTTTGAGTTGGTTTGTTCGAGTTCGCTCGTTCGGATTGGTTCGTTCGAGTTCGCCCTTTCGGGTTAATTCGTCCGGGTTCGCCAGTTAGAATAGTAGGGTTTGCTCGTCAGAAATTGGGGTTCCTATATAAAAAATTAAGTTGACCTCTAATAACCCTGAAAATTTACTCAAAGGTGAAAATAAAGGTCACCATCAGATGTCCCCCTGCAATCCCAACAATTGTTGTCCGAAACAATTTTTCTTAAATGCTTTTCTAACGACATAAATCAGGGGAAACTTTAAAATGGGACACCCATACCTTGAATATGCAAATTCCTTGTACAAGACTGAATAAAAAAAAACTAGTGTAGCAAAACTTTGTACGATCAATAGTTTTTAAACTATTGAGCGTTGTAAGGAACTAATAAGAGCTCACTATTCTCGCGCTTACATGAATCCTGCGCGAACTCAGAACGTGCATACTAACGTAACTACATAATTCTTCCAAGTATTTTATTGTACCTTTTCGATCAATATGCATTAGGGTGGTCCAAAAATTCGACTTTCGATTTTTGGTGATAAACCCCCCCCCCCCATTTTGTTCGTTTTCCGGAAAAAGAAATTCCGTAATTTTTTTTTTTTAACGTTAACCCGTGCCCCCGGGCTTTTGAAATTAACATGGGGTTTTAAATGGGAAAAGCTCGATTTTCAAAAAAATGGAAAAAAGAAGTGCTTGTTATACATTTTTTGTCAATTAAAGTATTGTCACCTCTTGAGGAGTATTTAAGGAATAATTTCCACCCAATAGCTTTTAATTTTGACACACCTGAACCCCTTTAATTGTGCCCGGAAAATGCCCCAAAAAATGCAAAATAGCATTTTTAATCGATAACTTTTTTATCTTCTTAAAATCACCCCCGTAGATAATTGGAATCTGTGAACTGAAAATAATTTACATGTAGATATTTCCTAAAGCATATATAGTTTTTTGTCTTAAAATCACCCTCGTAGATAGTTGGAATCTGTGAAATGAAAACAATTTGCATGTGAATATTTCCTAAAGTATATATAGTTTTTTTAGTCACCCCCGTAGATAATTGGAATATGTGAACTGAAAATAATTTGCATGTAGATATTTTCTAAAGTATATATAGTTTTTTTTCTCAACATCACCCCCGTAGATAATTGGAATCTGTGAACTGAAAATAATTTACATGTAGATATTTCCTAAAGTATATGAATGAAACAGAACAGAGAAGTAATTTTTTTAATTATAAATTTCTTTCAAGTATAGGATTGAAATATTAAGTGTAGAGCTGTGAACTTAGAAGCTTTTACAGCATTTCACGTGACAATGTACTTTTTTTGCAGTCTGGAAAATTGTTCCTGTAGTCTTGTACAACATGTAACAAATACTGCTTTTGTGTTTCGTCCCTAGTGATTAGCTGATTAAAATCCGAAATCAACTTCACTCCTCTCTCGGCTACGTCGCTCACAAATTTTAGATTTTTTACAATTGCCAAACCTTTTTGATAGTCAGGGTTCTTTGCCCACAGAGATGCGTCCTGTTCGAAAAATGAAGTTGCTATTTCGAAACGAAAGAAGAATTGCCTGGACCGTTCCGAGATAAAGTCTTTAATTTCTTTAGATAAAAGTTCCCTGATGTCCTTTGGTTCAAGTCGCTTAATCATCTTCTGAGACTTTTGAACCGTAAGTTCCAAAGCTTGCACCATTAAATTCCTCTTCTCTACTGGGATTTCTTCATCAAAGAAAGCCAGTGCTGCAGTTTCTGGTGTGAGGTACCAAAGATGTCCACTGAGCTTCTTCAAAACAGCGTTCGAAATTGCTGCATCTTGATCTTTGAAGGCATGCAGTTCTTTCAATAATTGCAAACCTTGTTTTGGTGCTTTAGCAGCGAGGGGAGCATTAAACCACACTTTGACATAAATTTGCACTATAAAGATGCAGACGTCGCGGCATGCAGTAAGATCAGCGGGAGATAAGGGATACACACCCTGAAAAAGGAATATCTTGATGTTGTAAATAACTTTAGCCATAAACCTAGCTTGATGCATGGCTCCCGGAATACGAAACGATACTCCACATGATGGATTGCCTCCAAGAAATATGACTACGAGTTCCAAGAATTCTCGGTAGTCTTCGCGACAGTGCGGTTTCTGAAGTTGCGACATTGAAAAATCAAGTAGGTTCTGGATTTTACCTTCAAGTGCGTTACGTACAAACTGGTCTTCCACTCCAGGTTTATAGCTGTTTAGATCTATATTACTCCATGACTCTTGGAAGTTCTTGAAGGAAGGCACGATAGGACCAGTTGACTTGCCAAATTTCACCTCGAAAGCTGCTCGCAGTTGTATTTCAGCTGTATGGTGTCGACAACCAAAATAGAGAAGATCTCGCCCTATAGATGTCTCCAACAATTTGCAAACACCGTTGTGCCTTTCCGTATTAGAGGCTGCTGTATCACAACACATAGCTTGTACTGTATCCAGAAGATTCCATTCGTCGAGACATTCGTAAACTGCATCGGCTTCATCCATTCCTGTTCCAGATTCAGTTTCAGGAGCCCCGAGAAACAGTTCATGACCTTCTGCAGTAACGATTACCGGTAATCGGTCTACTTTATGTTTCCCAACTAATGCTGGAAGTAGTTTACCATCCCAATGAACGACAGATGCTTTGCCATCAAAGACTTTACTTTTTTCTTGCATTTTCGCTGCGTGCTCAGCTCTCGACTTTTCACGAAATCGGCGAACAGAAGATCTACTTATGATAATGTTTTTTGTGGACAAACCTAAGGAATCAACAACTGCCATAAAAATGTTAACTGCTCACCTATCACTAACTTTTGCTGAATCCAGAGCTGCCGCAAGTCTTGGTGTCATGATTACCGTTTTACCAGATTCAGTTGATTCCTCAAAGTTCATGGAAATGCATCATTCCTCTGCTTCCTGGCTTGGTAATGTTGTTGAACAAAAACTGGTATTGGTCGGATCCTCTTCCTCTGATGACGCGGTCAATTTTTCACCAATGATGCTGCTGCTACTGGAAGATGCCAGTTCAATACGAGAGGCTGAAATTAAATTTACTTTGGTAATCATAATCACACATTTTCTTTGAGGAATCAAATTTAAATTACGTTAATGAGAAAAATTATAATTAAGAACAAATTTGAAATCTTATAAAAGTGGTACAAAAAAGATAATAAATATTTTTATGAAGTCTTGTATTTGTTTTGAGAAATACTATATTTTTATATTAAAATATACTTACTTGATGCTTCTTCTTCGCGAGCACGTTTCTTCCTCTGCTCAATAGTTTCCAAGCGTTCCCTATCTTTTGCATCTACTGCTGTACTGTAAGTTCTAACTGGAGCAATGTAACCTTCTCGAGTACTTTTTCTCTGATTAATCAAAAATTCCTTAGCTTTTTCGAGACTTCATTACTCTGCAGCACTCCTTCAGCTGCTATGTTAAAAAGTTGTTCTAATATTTCTTTGGAATCTGTTATCTTCTTTTCTTCAAAAGGTGTTTTCTTCAATTTGGATGCTTTTTTTGTAAAGCTCTCCAATCAACGTACAATTCTCTTACTTTTTTGACACAACTTTGTTCACCTCTTGTAGGAATGAAAGCATTACCCCAAAAAGTATTAACTTCCTTAACGACGATATGAGCACTTTTTTGAAAATCTAGTTTTGCGATTCGCATATGGTAAAATAAAACGCGCACAACTTGTTTATTGGATGGGAGTTTGTTGCCAACAATTTTTGGATCTTCATGATCTACGAGATATATATTCTTTCTTAAATCTTTATCATCCGCCATATCTAACGACATGCAAATAACGCTTGACAATGAGAATTTGACTAACTCAGTTAAGTGAACTGACTCGAATGAGATGTGACGATCGCTGACACATAACTCAGAGCAGGTAATAATCACTAAATATCTTTATTGTCAAGGCACCTGACTCAAATAGCCAATGGGTGAATCCGTAGGAGAGGATGAAACAGGTACATGAAGGGACTAGAACATTAACGAACTCCCTGAAAACGTAATATATACGATTGGGCTTAAACGCATGTCAGGGTACCATCGTATACCTGACGGCCTGGCGAACCTTTTCTATTGTCCGACGCTCCGCCACGGACAAAATCCAACTCGCAGCTCGACGAGGCATTGTGCTACTCAACCGGCGGCTACTGTGTACGTTGCGATGGTACCTTTAAAATTTAAATGGCTCTGTTCCCACCTCTATTTCCACCGGAGGCAACTGTGTACGTTGCGATGGTAATGCTAACAGTAATGCAAAGTAACGTACGTTACTGCACGTTACTGTAATAAATTTGTTTATGATATTCATACTACATTATATGTCATGATAACCAATCAGGAGACATATTTTCATTATGGAACGGCCCTTTTTGACAACTATGCGTATGGATTCTACTTTTCAATGAAACATGTAGCTCTTTTTTGCTTTTTAATTAAATAATTGAATGATTAAATTAATTAAATAATGACATATTTGAATAATTAAATAAATAAATAATTAAATACTGGAATAAATTAAATAATTAAATAAATAATTGAATAAATTGAATAATTAAATACTTGAATAAATTAAATAATTAAATAAATTAAATAATTGAATAAATTAAATAATTGAATAATTAAATGAATAAATAGTTAAATACTTGAATAAATTAAATAGTTTAATAAATTAAATAATTAAATAAATAATTGGATAAATTAAATAATTGAATAATTAAATGATTAAATAATTCACCACGTAAAAAAAAAAACGCGCCTCAGTCTCGACCTCCATGGTGGTGTGGAACAGAGCCATTTAAATTTTTAAGGTACCATCGCAACGTACAGAGTAGCCGCCGGTTGAGTACCACAACGCCTCGTCGAGCTGCGAGTTGGAGTTTGTCCGAGGCGGAGCGCCGGACAATATTGCTAAATATTCTGTAGAAAAAAAATATTACTCTTAAATTCCTTTAATTGTGTCATTAATTCCAGGAAGTAATAATTTTTCACGCCTTACAGGCGGAAAAATTGTTTAAACAAATAAAAATTGTTTAAATAATTACCAAACATCCTTCAAAAATGTATTGCTTTCAACATTCTTTAATTGTGTCATTATTTTCAGAAAATAATAACTTTTTACGATTTTAGGGAGAAAAAATTGTTTAAACAAATGAAAATTGTTTAAATAATTACCAAATAAGTTAAACAAGAACTACTACTCTTGACATTCATCAACTTTGTACGATTTATTCCGAAAGATAATAACTTTTCACGATTTACAGGGGAAAAAAATTGTTTAAACAATTTAAAATTATTTAAAATATACTTTAAAACTCGTCACTTATCGATCAAAAATAATTCATTTTGAAATCTTTTTTTTTAAATACCGTCTTTAGCATGAATTTGATAGAAAACTGCTATTTTGCATTTTTTGGGGCATTTTCCGGGCACAATTAAAGGGGTTCCTGTGTGTCAAAATTAAAAGCTATTGAGTGGAAATTATTCCTTAAATACTCCTCAAGAGGTGACAATACTTTAATTGACAAAAAATGTATAACAAGTACTTCTTTTTTCCATTTTTTTTTTTTTTTGAAAATCGAGCTTTTCCCATTTAAAACCCCATGTTAACTTCAAAAGCCCGGGGGCACGGGTTAACGTTGAAAAAAAAAAAATTACGGAATTTCTTTTTCCGGAAAACGAACAAAATGGGGGGGTTTTATCACCAAAAATCGAAAGTCGAATTTTTACAGGTATAAATTTGGACCACCCTAATATGCATATTCCAAATGTCTTTTAGCAAATTGTGTGTACGATATGTCAAGATCATGAAGTTGTCGCAGACTTGAAATCAAATTATTTTGATGTCACTGTAAAACGAATCTGGTTTCTTGAAGAATACAAAAATAGATTATTATTTTTATCTTTGTAAACTTTCTTCAGATAACTAGTCTCGTCGGATCATCTTTTTTTTTATCTTGAGCACGTTCTTTTATTTAAACTAGAAGATTTTTCTACAGCTAATGACATAGCAGACATTTAGGTCCATTTAAAAAGATATAGAAACTTTGCACTAAAATGCGACCCTCGGAATTGTATTCTCTGATTTTAAATCTACGAAAGAAAATTGGTAAACGATATTCTGAGTATGCGGGTGGAAGTAGGACATTATTGCTCGGTCACTGTAAGCTTTTTTCAAAGATAATACATTTCTTGACGTGCAGACCCTTTAAAAAAATAGATAAAACCACGGTACTAAAATTTACACCCGGAATTGCCGCCTTAAATAAAAATCTAGCAAAAAAAATTGGTAGAAGGTATTCCGAGCATGCGATGTTGTTTCTCTAGTGCAGGCCTCTTCAGCGAGGGGAAATTCGGCCATAAATACATTTTTCAAAAATTGTTTTGCGAGCGCTGGGAACCAAGCTGCATATCTATCGATTCCAAATTACTTATACTTTTTTAGAATCCCAAACTTTGGGAAGTCCTGAAAGAGTACGGGGTCAATGGATGGCTCCTACAAGCAATAAAAACAATATCAGGCCTCACAGTCACAATGGGATAAAATAGAGGAACCAAAGAGTACATTCTGTCACGCTTATAGGGTACTTCAAAACAATTCAAACAAATTGGGAAAAAAATTAAAAATCGTAAAAAATCTATTGATTACCGTAAATTTGGAATTTAAGGTAAACGAAAGGAATTCTATGAAATTAATAAAAATTGAAGGTGAATTTAAAAAAAAGTCAAATGAATTGAAAACAATTTAAAAATATGAAAAAACTTCACTGAATTCAGTAACTTGAAATGAGCTTAGAATTGAGTAAATTTAGAAGAATTCGAGTGAATTAAAAAAATTCAAGAGAATTCCAAAGAATTAATAAGAATTCAAGTAAAATAAGGTTCAAATAAATAAAAACTTTAAAAAAATTTTAGAAATCCATAGAATTAAGTAGAATTGAGTGAATTTAGAAGTATTCTAGTGAAATAAAAAAATTAAAAATAATTCCAACGAATTAAAAAAAATTCAGGTTAAATGAATAAGAATGCAGGGTAAATTCCAAAAAATAATTTCAAATCTCTTCAAATCTTTGAAAACCTACAAAATACCTCACTTGTCGTGAATAAATTTTTTCAAATCCACTCAAATATTATAAAATCTCGTGAAATTCTATGATGATATTTCCTGAAATCCTGGAAAATGTATTACAATACCTTGAGGGCTTTAAAATCTCTTAAAATCAATGAAATCTTATAAAATCCTGTGAAATCTTTTAAAATATCTTAAAACATTATAGGTCCTGTAAAATCGTTCCATATCTTCCGAAAGTCTCGAAAATTTTCTATCCTAAAATATTTCAAACGCTTTGAAAGCCCCTCGAATTAATGAAATGAATAATAACATTATTTGGAATCTTTTAAAACCTAAAATATTTCAAATTAAAAGCTCTTGAAAATGCTTTAGAACTTTTTAAAATACCCTAAAATCTTTAAAATCCCTTCGAATGGTTGAAATCTATTCAAAATTTCTCGGAATCTTTAAAAATACCCTGAAATATTTCAAAAGAATTCAAGACAATTCAGAATAGTGATTCACCCATGAGTTAATTTATTAAAAGAAAAGTGAATAATGTGATCTTTTCATTTAAAAAAGTGTCTAAAAAGTGATTTGGAAAAAAAGTGACTAATAGTGACTGTGTGGCAGCCCTGATTTTTTACAGTTACTTCTTACATAAATTCCCTGATTTTTGCTATTTTTTTCAAAATGCCTAACTCTTGGAGGCTTTGATCTTTTTATACATTTTATAAAGTTCCATTACGGGCTGCAAATAGGGTACCATAGAGACTGAATCTTAAAAATAAGGTACTTTAGGTACCTTAACTGAATATAGGGTACAATACGGGATATAGGGAACGGTATGTGAGGCCTGCAATATATGCAGGTAGCAAAGCGAGTGTGAAGGTAAATGGGCAATTGAGTTACTGGTTCGGTATTATGCAAGATGTTAGGCAAGGATGCGTTATGTACTCAGGGTTATTTATTATATTCATTGACAAGTGTCTAAGAATGGCCCTCCTCGGCGAAGAAGGTGTGGATCTCGGGACAGTGCGGGTGCGTGGGTTAACGTTCGCAGATGATAAGCTTGTTATAGCAGAGTCAATCGAACACTTGCAAAGAATGTTGAGCAAACTGAATACAAGCACGAGGAACACGTGCCTTAAAATTAAATAACACAAAAATTATGGTCTTTGAAGGAAAGGGTGAGAAAACAATATTAATTACTGAAAATTATGCAACCTGCCTTACACGCCAATGCTATTTTTATAGCCGTCTATGACGGGTTGCATACTCTTTGGTAAGCCTTAGCGTGGACTCTGTATGTGAATACAATATGCATGTTTTATAGCTTATCTGGATCGGAAATAACCATTTTTAAGCTTTTAATAGTTAAAAATATCTAATATTTTGGGAATTTTACGATTATCCGTCACTTTAACATGGACGCGCGAACACAGGATATTTTACCATTCGGTCTACGAAGCAGGTATACATATGGATAAAATATGCATTTTTTAGCGATATCCGGATCAGAAATAACCATTTTTGAGTCTTTGGCTATAAGAAATATATTATACCTTTCGCGAACTGAAGACTTTTTTAGGACTCATATTTTTCGGGAGTTATGTTGGCACCTACCGGAAAATTTTTAGCCCTAACCAAAAACGGATGCAAAATATTTAATTTTTTCCATACGCCCTGACGTATATCCTACGGTTGATATAGTAAATACGAATGTGATACGTTCCTTCGAATACAAAGAACTAATTTCTCGTAAAAATGATTGATGGCCCTTAAAAGGGCCGTTGGTATGTTGAATATCACGATATGATTAGAGTGACTTTTCTCCCTGGTGCGGTTCAGGTTCTGGAAGACGCTCGGCGGGAGTGGAGACTGTCAACTCCTGTTGACAGTCGTCATCCGCGTTGGTCGTCAGCTCCTGCTGATCACGGGGTGATGGACGTCCGCAAAACAGGCGCCACGCTCTCCTCTTTTGATAACTTCGTCCCATCCAAAAGATTCCCCAGGTACTACTTGATGGAGCGACGACCCAGAATAGATGCTTTTAAATGAGACGGAGACTATCTTTCTCAATATAATAACAGATTCCTAGGCTCTACTGGATGGAGCGAGCTGGGTAAATCGTTTATTATATGGAGGTTAAGAGTGAGAGAGAGCGAATTGCTGAAGAGTCGAAATGAAATATTCGTAAGTATGATTTTTGCTCTTAAAAGAGCAGATTTTTCAAAAAGTATAAGTGCGAAGGCGAGGTCAATCAGGACCCAGAATATTTGAACAAAACTGTAATTTATTCTTCCTTCTCCCTGGGCTAGGCTCAGAGAGATGAGAAGATGGTGCATGCGCGCTCGATGAAGTCGAGAGGCTGACTGACGGTGGCCGAGACGTGTGCTTTTATGGAAAAGCACAAGCTCCTCTCCCCCTCCCACTCCGCCGTCGAGCGGTCACTCCCACTCCGCGCGGAAGTTGAGTAGAGGGGAGCCTCGTCGCGAGTCTCCCACTCCTTGGTGACGGTCCAATTAGGAAGCTCCCGAATGGGGATTGGTGCGTTGCTCCTACAAGGCTCCTGATTGGTTGGATATTTTGGGCGCGCGATCCAATAGGAAAATTCCTTGCTCGTGATTGGTGCGCAGTACACGTGGCGCAGCCGCGCGAGCCAATCAGGAATCTGTGGTTCTTATAATTCTTAGGTTATCATGATCTATTCATTTGCTAATATTAATACTATTTCTCGATATTAAATCGTTATACATTATAATAGTTCATCGTAGACTTTACAGTTTATGAGCATCTTACGAGAAAATTCTAAATCTTGGAATATACTCTACTGAAGCAAGCCTGGTGCAGGAAAATTAGATGGTTGTCTTATAATAATGTAACTGGGACAAAGCAAGGCTCGTCGAGTGAGAGTTGGGAATTCAGATCTGCGAAACTAATATTTATGAGAATCGCAAGTAATAGTTCTCAAGATTCGGAATTCTCAGCTCTCCCTTTTTATATATTGAACATGTATATCAAATGTAAGTGACAAGAATAAATGTTTCTGTATAAAATTATTTAAACAATTTAGATTTTTTTAATGTCAAAAGTTTTTTTTTAATATAACTATGGAATATCCAAGAAAACTAATCGAAATCTTTCATTTGGACCAGGGGACAAAGCAGTACATTTACGCACGATATTTTGGAATGAAATAATTCCTAATTAAGATCACTTTTCGTCTGGATTTTTTCGTTATCCTTGTACTTTAGGATACCGGTTAGTTCAAAAAATATACAATAGAATATTTCAAGCGCCAAGGCTAAGGACACATAGATCACATTTTGTTGACCATAATCTGTTAATATAAACTTTCGTTACGTTACTCCGGACATATACTTTACACTGTTGAAAAAAATAGGTGTAGAAATAACATGAACAGGACAGATAATAAGATTAAATTGCACTTTTTTGCTTACCTTGCAAGGTTCTTTACTTTTAGTTCGACAAAAACCCGGCATTTTAATTCCCCCAATAGGGATCTTCCTCTTTGGCTTGTGTTCTTCTGTTTCCAGATCCGGTGTGGATGGCTTGCTGATATGTTTAGTATTTTGCGCGTTCAGCATCTTTTCTCTTTCTTCATCAGCTATTTCTTTTTTATCCGTGTTATTTTCCTGCAATTGATCTTGAATTGTCTGACTCATCGTCCGTGACTTGAAAAAAAAAATCAACAAGAAAAACTTTGATTAACAAACGAACTTCGTGCCTAATTAAGCTGATAACTAAGGGGTCATTAACAAAATAGCCAGATAGCCGTTTTAATTGAGGAAAAAAGTCCCTGTCAATTCAGTCGAGATGCCAACCCTATTTCCGGAGGATGGACGAGGTCCATTCGATTTTGCTTTTGATTTTTACGTGAAATGATCTCCAGAATCCAAAGCTGTAGCACATCTTTGGTTTCCCTCTTCTTGGACAAAATCAAGAGAAACAATAGTTATTTCAGCATTTTTTCGCTCCGGCGAACACTTATTGCACAAAATCAAATAACATGTAAAATAAGTGGAAAAGAATATGTTTGTCAATAACCTACAATCTATTTTATGAATGAGAAAAAAATAACACTCATTTGAAATTACCAACTGAAATACACATTTTTATAACAGACACTTATCCCATAAAGTTAGAAATTGTTAGATAACAGAGCTTTTATTAGGAGTCATTTTATCGCGTTGCAACAAATAGTCATTTTTTACGAAGCAAATTAGTTTTAGAGAAAAAATTCCTGCAAGAAACTATACTTAGTACTTACGCGCTTGATAAATACAAGTGGGCATATCTTAAATTATTGGTAAATTGTTTAAATTTATGCAAATCAGGATGATTGTTCAATTCACTCGCTTTAAATTGATGTGACTCTTTCTGAAAAAGACATAAAGGTGTCAAGATTGGTATGCCTATTCCTTGAAGTGGTACTACTAAAACGATGGTTTGGCCAAAAATTGCAAAATTTAAATATAAGCCTGTATAGGGGAAACCACCCTACAGTAGATAGGAAAAAATTCAACAGCATTTAACTGCATCAGTTTCCAAAAATAAAGAAAGATGATCATTGTTAAATAAAGCTTACATATTCAACTGAGTATTCTTATAAAAAAAAACATCACGAAATTAATTAATTAGCTGTATTAAATATTTGTATTAGATCTGATCAATGGTACGATTTTGACACCTTTGTCCATCAATAGATAATCGTTTCTGATATTGCTCCTGGGCAAGTCAGAATACTCAACTCTGGATAATTATAATTTATCATTAGCATACTTACAATTAAAATCATTTTTTTCGAGTAAATAATAGTTGAAACTATGATTATATCACAAAAAACGCAAAAGTTTAAATTATTGACATTTCTGTTATCTCTGATATTTCGTCAGATTGGTACGATTGGTACGAGATGTGTAATCTTCATACAATTTAAGGGTATGTGACACAGTGAAATACCTACATTACCGACCTCACTTTTTAAATTTTCCGAATTTTTTTTTTTAATCTAAGAACTTTTTTTGTAAATAAAATATCGGGCTGAAACTTTGGAAAATGTATGAGAAGACAATAAACTACGTTTACGTACTTTATTCGAGGAGGAACTTCGCAAAAAATTATTTTCGAAGAAATTAAAACTGGGTGGATTTTTTGAACCTAAATACTTTTTTTATAAGTAAAATATCGGCTTCAAACTTTGAGAAATGCAAGAGCCGACAGTAAAGTACGTTTATGTACATCATTTGAGTATAAATGATGCAAAAAGAAAAATTCCAACTAAATGTCAACTCCGGTATTCGCGATGGGTACGAAAATGCGAAGTCTGGCGGCCACTTATCAAGGCTCTATCAGCTGGCTCGTCTACATCTGAAATATGGGGTCCACGCTGTCAAAGATTGATGATGCGGTGTTCTTACAATAATATTTTTTAAAAGTTGTGTCCAGCATAAAAGTTGAGTGAAATATATGTTGTTTCAATGTTGAATTATGTAAGTATTGAAATAGTTATTGGCTTCGTTTAGTAGCCGCCAGACTTCGCATTATCGTGCTCACAGCGAATACCGACCGAACTGGCAAACGTTGTTGACATTTAGTTGGAATTTTTCTTTTTGCATCTTTTATACTCAAATGATGTACATAAACGTACTTTACTGTCGGCTCTTGCATTTCTCAAAGTTTGAAGCCGATATTGAAATTGAAATGTTATAGTAACAAAAGTAATAAACCATTTTTGTCAGTTTTCCAGTTAATTAAGATTATCTACTGTAAATCATTATATACTGTAGGGTGGTTTCCCCTACTCCTTCAAATTTCAAGTGTCTATCTCCGTTTCTGCGTGTAATATGAAGACGGCGAAACAATTATTTATTGTTTATTATTACTACGAATTCAGTCATACCATTTAATTTTTTGTACTTTTATTCATTAAAGAGTTATTAATATCTATTTTTTTTTAAAGGATGACCATAGACCTGAAACTGATACCCAAGGGCGTAGATAAGGTGCGAAGCTTAGGGGCACGCTGTAGCTCTATACCCATAACCCTTGCATAGTACCTACGCCTTTGGATCACCAGCGGGCCTACCATGTGCACGCCGACCGCGCGCTTCCAAGTTTACAGTATCACTTTCAGGACAATTGGCATTCTCCTCAAAAAAATAGATACTAATAACTCTTTAACGAATAAAAGTACAAAAAATATGCCCGCTGTGCGGGCACATTCTCATTGCGCGCTGGGCGCGCGGCGCTTCGCGCTCGTTTTCGTACGCTTAATGCGTACATTTCAACTAGATTTTTTCAAATATCATCAATATTGTAACTTAAATCGAAAACTGTGATTTAAACCCCTGAAGAAGCACAGTCATAAATGGGAACTGAAATTGTTTTTAAAGAAGGGTTCTCAAAGCACCTTCAGCTTTGACGATTACATTCTCATTGCGATACTCGCGCTTCGTGCTCGATAATTAGTTTATAGAGTCAGTTCTCTTTAAAAAATAAAACGATTTAGACAAAGTTGAACAGCATATAAGAAGTAGGTATGTTTTTCAATATAATTTTAATAAAAAAAACCAATTCTTTTTTTTTTTTTTTTTTTTTTTTTTTTTTTTTTTTTTTTTTTTTTTTACTAAATAGAGACATTAAGCCGTATAGTCCAGTCAATGAAGGATTTAAAAAACAAATTCGGAAAAGTAGAATTTTTTTCACAGATACGTTGGGGATGACTTTATAAATATACTGTAAAAAGTCCCCAACCATATGTGTACGGCAACGGCCGCCATGATGGAAAGTGTTAACAATAACATGTTTTTTAACATAACTCGAGAACTGTTGATTTTAGGTCGAAAATGGTTATTTAAAAAAATATTCACAATTTTATAGTGCACAAAAAAGGTTCTAACAGTTGTAGACGTATTGTCAAAGTTTACGCTATAAAATTGGATTAACTAAACAATTGTGCGATTTCTGAACAAATACAGTAAAACTGCAAATATCCTGGAAAGAACTTCGGAAATAGATCAGGCGATTTGCACTGGAGCAAATGCATGTTCCTGTTTAAAAAAACCGAACAACTCATTTGCATTAAAAATTATCAGTATAAAATGAAATCAACTTCAGTGTACAATTTGACATGCTTAAGGGAATGATTTTGAGATGAAACTTCTTGTAATTGTTCCTCCATATTCATACAATATATGTCCCAATTTTCAGGTCAGAATAATAATATTTAAGTCCTCTTTTAATGGGCAGTCGTCATTTCCTCCACAGATACCTGCGTACCCTTCCCCTTCCAGTGTGCAGCGACACTACCCCTCACTGGATTCGAAATTGCTCCAGGCCCTCGATGCTAGGTCCCCTGTGGAGATAATCCTTTTGTCTTTCCACTTACATCTATTCCTATTTCAAAAATATGAGTATGTCCAAGAAAATCATTTGAATACGCAAAAGTAGGTTAAGTCTAATCTAATATAGTATAAATACGTATAATATATGAACTTTTTATATGGATAAATTTGAGATGAATGTAATGCCAAACATATAAAGATTCTACAGTTTCAATTCTCGCAATACTTATTTCTTATAATTTTCTATTTCTTCAACTTATTTTACTATATTTTATTCGATATATATATAGGTATACATACACACATTTATATTGTTCTTTCAGGTCATCATTTCAACTTTCAGTTAGATCGAGGCAATAATCAATTAAATTTAACAGAAATAATTTTCAAACAATTCATTACTGTATATAATAATAATAATATGATCTTACGATAACTCTAGAAAGTTGTAGTTTTTTCTAAAATTTTTCACTTTTGGTCCACTTTTAAATTATGGTGAGATAATAATTAATTTAAGTTAACAAACCTAAGTGTTTGAACAAGTTATTATTTTGTAGATATTTTTGATGTGAATTGTTGGCTTTCGGGTCAGGTGAATTGAAAACAATAAATTGTTTCACACGTTTCGGCATACAGTGGTGGCCCTCATCAGTGAGTTTTATTAAATCTGTGAAAAGTACATAATGTATTGTATGTACGCTTGGAAGTATTATTCTTTGGTTAATATCTCAGTTGTGAAATTATATAAATTCTATAATTAAAAATGATAATTTCATTTCATTTTATCAATAAATATTATTATAGCTTGCAGTATATTCTTAAAAAAATTCCTTTAACGAAGTACAATTGATGAAAAAACAATTACAATGTAGTAGACAATTTTTTAAACAAATTTATAAACAAATTTTTTTTAAGTTGCCAGAAAATATTGCAGTCGAAGAACTTTTTTGAAATCATCTTTTAGCGACGTATATTTAACTAAATTTTTTTTATATAAATCCTTAAACACAGTTTTTTGTGTATAAGAGAAATAATGTTAAGTAATGCATTTTTATGTTATCATGAGTTTTTTATAATTTCGTATTTTTATTACAGTGCGATTTTCAAGGGGACAAGACTTCACTTTCACAGGTTTAAATTAAAAAAATGTCATTTGAATATACGTCGCTAAAAGATGATTTCAAAAAAGTTCTTCGACGGCAGTGTTTTCTGACAACTTAAAAAAAATTTGTTTGAAAAATTGTCTACTACATTGTAATTGTTTTTTCATCAATTGTACTTCGTTAAAAGAATTTTTTTTGAAGAATACTGCAAGCTATATTAATAATTATTAATTAAATTAAATTAAATTACAAATTTTAATCAAAGAATTTATATAATTTCTCAACTGAGATATTAACCAAAGAATAATACTTCCAATTGTAAAACTGCTTACCTACAAGACATTATGTACTTTTCACAGATTTAATCAAACTCGCTGATGAGGGCCACCATTGTGAACCGAAACGTTTGAAACAACTTAATTATTTTCAATTCACCTGACCCTAAAGCCAACAATGTACATCAACAATTTCTAAAAAATTTACTTTCGAGGGTCAATACGATTTCCCAGCTATTATCAAGTTATTATTATTTTTAATAATATTCTCTTTGAATAATGTTAGGAAGTTGCGGTTTTTTTCTGAAATTTTCAACAATTGTACCAATAAAAAACAAAAGATAACAATTTAAATCACCTCATTAACGTAATGGGAATTGGGAGCTTACGAAAATTTTAACTTCAAATCGGAATTGTTGAGAATCTACGTATATTTACGATTATATTCTCAAACTCGACAAAATGTCAGAAATTTTGTCGACCTATTATCATTTTTATTTGAGGAATAGGCGAGGAAATAGGGAAGAAATAGGTAAGTTGAAAAACAAAGGACCTAAGAATTAAGATCGAGGGCCTGGAGCAACTTCGCATCCAGTGAGGGGTAGTTTCGTTGCACACTGGAAGGGGAAGGGTACACAGGTAGCCGTGGAGGAAAAGACGATCGCCCCTTTTAATACTTTAAACAAGTAAGTTTCAAAATTTAATCTATGGTGCAGGCAGCAGCGGTGATTATGAGTCCTAATCGCAACAATGGGAGCGGGGGCGATAACGGCTACCTCGGTCTATTATGTTGAACCCTTCGAAATTTTTTTTGCTTACTTTTCCCAAGAATATAACTGACCGAGGTAGCCGTTCTTGTCCCCGCTCCCATTGTTGCCATTAGGACTCATAATCACCGCTGCTGCCTACCTCATAGCTTGAATTTTGAAATTTACTTATTTGAAGTATTAAAAGAGGACTTAAATATTATTATTCTGACCTGAAAATTGGGAAATATATTGTATGAATATGGAGGAACAATTAAAAGAAGTTTCATCTCAAAATCACTCCCTTAAGCATGTCAAATTGTACACTGAAGTTGAGCTCATTTTATACTGATAATTTTTATTGCAAATGAGTTGTTCGGTTTTTTTTAAACAGAAACATGCATTTGCTCCAGTGCAAATCGCCTGATCTATTTCCGAAGTTCTTTCCAGGATATTTGCAGTTTTACTGTATTTGTTCAGAAATCGCACAATTGTTTAGTTAATCCAATTTTATAGCGTAACCGTTGACAATACGTCTACAACTGTTAGAACCTTTTTTGTGCACTATAAAATTGTGAATATTTTTTAACAACCATTTTCGACCTAAAATCACCCGTTCTCGAGTTATTTTTAAAAACATGTTATTGTTAACACTTTCCATCATGGCGGCCGTTGCCGTACACATATGGTTGGGGACTTTTTACAGTATCTTTATAAAGTCATCCCCAACGTATATGTGAAAAAAATTACTTTTCCGAATTCGTTTTTTTGAGTTAAATTTGTTCTCCATTGACTGGACTAGTAGGCTTTGATTCCGTTTGTTCAAACTTCTGTTCTAACAGAACTCTACTATGATTAAATAATCTAGAATATTTTCAATTTGTGTTTAATTGAAAAATTTCATTAAGATAATTTGTAAATCTGGTTAAAATCTATAAATAATAACACTTTTAACTCACAGATCTCTTAAAAACAAAAATTGTATATTCTTGAAAATGATCTAACTTTTTGAATGTTGGTCTAATTGAAAAATTTTATGAGAATAGTTTCGAAATATATTTTATATCTAGTAGAAAAATGGATTGATATTTCTTCATCTATCAGAAAATTTTTTTTTTAATTTTTTGAGAATTTTGAAAATGTTGAAAAGCATATCACTTTTTTAATTTGTATCGAAATTAAATTTTTGAATTTTGGTCTAATCGAAAATTTTAACTGGGATATTTTCGAAATATATTTTATATCTAGTGGATATTTTTAATGAAATTTCTTAATAAAAATTTCTGAAACTTGAAAAAAAAAATCAAATTTTAAAAATGCTCTAAATTTTTTAATTATGTTTGAAAATATCTAATTAACGAACTTAACCTTCATTTTGGGACCCTTAACAAGTTTATCAAAGGCTGACTCGATTGGACAAATCTTTCAAAAGTTAGCGTGGCTACAACATTCAGGTAACCATACATACATACAGACATACATAGAGATAGACAGAACCGACAAAATTTTATGATTTTCGGACTCTGTGAGTGCCGAAACGTAAAGATCCATTAAAAACTAGAGATTGAAAATTTGGACGATTACATTACACTCTCATGAAAATGAGAATGTAAAAATTAAATGGTATGACTGAATTCGTAGTAATTTTGGAAATTATTGAGTTTTTTCTCCATTTTTCTATTACACGCAGAAACAGAGACAAGCACTCAAAATTTAAACAATTGTACAGGTCCACATATTTAAATTTCGCAATTTTGTGCCATAACATCATTTTAGTACCACTACAAAGAACAAGCATACCAATTTTGACACCTTTATGCCTTTTTCACAAAGAGTTACATCAATTTAAAGCGAGGAAATTAAACAATCATTCTAATTCATATAAATTTAAACAATTTATCGATAATTTTATACATACTTTTAATTATCAAGTACGTAAGTATAGTTTCTTGCAGGAATTTTTTTCTCTCCAACTAATTTGCTCCATAAAAAATCACTATTTGTTGCAACGCGATAAAATTACTTTTCAACAAAAGCTTCGTTATCTTGCAAAAATGTGTATTTCAGTTGGTACTTTCAAATAGGTGTCACTTTTTTCTCATTCATAAAATAGTTTACAGGCTATTGAAAAACATATTTTTCCACATATTTTACATGTTATTTGATTTTGTGAATATTAATAATATATAATAATAATATATAATATTCGCCGCAGCGAAAAAATGCTGCAACAACTATTGTTTCTCTGGATTTAGTCTAAGAGGGGGAAAACAATTGTTCAAAAATTTTACATTTTAAATGCTAAATTTTATATTTATAAAAAATAATTAATTGCTAATATAGTGTTGGCGGCATCTTGACTAATTAACGGTCATTAAAAAAATAGTTTCTGATAAGCAACAGTATATACGATTGCTTTCTTTATTCCTTTAATCGGTTCACCGAGAACATTTTAAACACAAATAGATGTTATTAAACCTTTTCACGAAAATTAAAGAATGAGACAATAATATTTGAAAGATTTGTTAACATTTCTTTAATGAACTATCAACTTTAAGATAATGAATAAACGTATCTCAGGAAATTTAAAAATTAGGATTATAGTTCTTTACTGAAAGTTGTTTTTAAAATTTGACGACCCTTAAATGAACTAGATTACAGGTTTTTAACTTTAAGTGACGTTAGAAATATTTCAACCAATCCCTAGTGACCAATTTTTAAACCATTAATAGTATATGTGACATTCCGCAAATTTGACAGGAGGTGCAATAGGGTCATCCACTTTTATTTTTTTATTTTTGCATTTCAAAGTAAATGCTCAAATATCACTAATAATACCGCCAAATACGCGCCCATTTCGCTATCTTGATACTTGATGTGACGTCGCACTCCTTAAAAAGCTTGTAAATAAGCCGGGGGATTCACTTTTTTCACAAAAATGGAAAGAAACTAATGTGACCATTGGTGTTTTGTGCCTAAACGTTAGAATACCTCCGTCGAAAATCCAGAAAAATTATTTATATCTACACCCAAAGGCGAGGAACGATAAAAATGGTACAAAATGGTTCGGCATGACATGTGCCTTACGACATCTTCAACGTCAACAGTATATTGTTGCGAAGATCATTTCAACGTATGTAAATATTTTTATTTTGAATAGAAAAATATAAAATATGTTGCTTTTTTCATAACATAAGACCAGTAATTGACTGATATTCAACGGTGTTTTATATATGGGTAATATTCACGAAACTGTACACTTTTACATCTAAAATCATAACATTTTTAATTGCATTTTTTTTGCGCAGTACATATTTTTTTCACTTTAAAAGTACATTATTTACGAAAATGAGGCATTATTTTCAGTACAACCTTATGAAAAAATTTATTATAGACACTTTTTCAAAAACTTCACATTACGGAGCTGACCACTGTATTATGGAGCTGACCATTTGTATGAATGAGTGTGTTTTCTTTATAAATAGACTTTTTGATTTAAAAAATACTTTTGATTCTATTTTCTCTTCATATACTTTACATTTCTTCAGTATATTTTAATAATATAAAGTGCAAAACAAAAAATTAAGCACATGAAAAGTAAAGTATATAATATTAAAAGTACTGAGCTGTAGCTTATGAGGATGGCTTTTTCATCTAGTTTCAACTCGTAGGTTCAGTGCAATGGTTAGGACTCCCGACTGCTAGGCGATAGATTTAGGTATAGATGTAGGTTCGATACCCCGTAGCGTCAGAAATTTTATTTGTAATATAATATTTAAAAATGTAATATATGTATTCACTCTACACAGGATCATTAATATTCAAAGTCAAAATACTCGCAATCAATTAATATTTATTTTTTAAATACCTTTTTGTCATATCGTTAGATTATAGCAGTAGTGGGTGCAGATCAGTACAGAACCTAATTATCATTAGGCCTTTTACCATTACCGCGCCAAGAACAACGGTATTTACTGGCCCAGTATTGTGAGTCAGTACAGCATATTGTTATCATTAGGGGTTGATTCGCCCGGCGGTACTGGCGCGGTACCGCGCCGGTGGTAAATTTTCCCCTGGGTGTCTTCCTTTAAAAAATGTTTACTGCAAACAAACTGGCCTGCTTTCACGGTAAAATTTTTCCGAATTAAAGCTTTTTGCCATAAAGCTTTAATAGCTGGGTCTTTCGGAACGACGAAAAAATTAATTTTTTCATATTTGGGATCTTCGGGTTCTCTGAGTTCACTTTTGAAACTTGATTTGCATCCCGGAGCGATGCACATAGGCAGAATTAACGAGACAAACAAACATAAAAACACTAGTAAAAAAATTCCACCGGGCCATTCAATGTTTTTATTCGCAGCTTGAAACATGCCGCATATATACAAACGTAACCCAGGATCGACGCGAGGATTATGGGATGCGGCAGATATTGCCGAGGCTGTAGAAAAATTCAAGTCCAAAGCAATGAGCCTAAGAGAGGCTGAACGTGCTCACAATGTCCCTCGTTGTACACTCTCCAGAAGAGTCAGACTTACAAAAAATGAACCAGCTCCCATTTTGGGACCTTCAAGTGAGTGAAATATAACCTAATACTGATACCTATTATATGTTTGTCCTGTTATTTTGTGTTATTCGTCCCATAGGCTGCATGGGACACGAAAATGAGCGAAAATTTACCACGCATCTGCAAACTATGGCTAAAATGGGATTCCCGTTCGATCGTTTAAGAGTCCGTCAACTGGCATTCGAATTTGCATAAAAATTAAAAATAAATCGTCGATTTAACAAGGAAACAAAGATGGCTGGTTATTCTTTGCTCCGTTCTTTTCTTCGTCGAAACCGTAATCTTACTATCCGAAAATCTGAAGGACTGTCCATGGCAAGAGCTAAAGGATTATACAGAAAAACTGTTCAAAATTCCTACGAGCTTCTCTACAGAAAAATAAAAAATACAGATTGCAGAATAAGCCGCAGAATTTTTCCAACTGCGATGATGCAGGCCTTTAGCTCACCAACATCACTGGGCGAGTTATTACAGCCAAAGGATCAAAGGCTGTCAATCAAATAAAAACTTGTGAAAGAGGAGAGGCAGTGACGGTTCTAGCATGCTGCACGGCTGAAGGTAGGTTCGTGCCACCCACAATAATTTTGAAAGGGAAGAATAAGAAACCCGAATTCGAGGATGGCTTGCCACCAGGGGCAGTCGTTTATATGAATCAAAAATCAGCCTGCATCAACGAGGAACTGTTCCTGCGTTGGTTTGAAGAAGAATTTCTGCCATGAAAGGCACCAGGGAGAAACATCCTCATCTTGGACGGACATGGCAGCCACTGCTCGTCAATCGAACTTCTAGAGTCAGCTGAATTAAACGATTATATGACTTGCAAATAGGATAATAAAGCATTTTTATATAACACCTTAATTATAAGCTACGGTTATTACACATTATTCAACCTAGTCCATCTTTCCTCCAGTGTCCCATCTTACCTCCATTTTTTTTTCTTTTTCAAAGTTGACGCACGATTTCGAATCATTAATAATATATTAATAGTTTTCTAGAAGGAAATATAAATAGTGGTCCATCTCTCCTCCACTTACCCTATGTACTCGCCACCGTATTTAAGCATGTCAGCGCTAATACTGTCTACACCAGCAGCCTTACCGTTTTTTAAGTTCTTAATTATATATCTAACCTCAGTGACACAGACTTTTTCAAATTGGGTTTTCTAATGCATTATGTTCTATGTCGCAGTTCTGTTGCCCTATATCTTCCCCTCCTAATCATTCTTTAAAGGAGTCTTTTAAAGCGTCTACTATCCCGTCTGTATCATATAGCATTTCACCTTTGCTGTTTCTCATGATGACAAACTCTGTACTTTTACTTTCCTTCATCTCTTTAAGTAATAGTTTCATGGTCCCTTCAAAGTCGTTTTGTATTTTCTTCTCTTCTTCTGTTCTGATTTTATCTTGACTTTCCTTGACTAGTCATTTCACTTTCCTCTTTTTGTGTCTGTAATCGTTTTCTAAGACCTGTGATGTTCAACGTTCTCTTGTACGCTTCTTTCTTTTCTGGTTGGGCTGCCTCAATTTCATCATTCCACCATGCATCACCAGATTTTCTTCCTACAACCGCCGTACCACATACTTCGGTCGCAGTTTTAAAAATGATCTGAAAATCTATTCGCACTTCCGGTTTCTGTAAATTTTCAATCTTGATTCGCGTTTGTTCCGCTTTTTTTTCTCTTTCTTCTCCATCCACGCCCTAAGTTTATTTTGGAGACTAGAAGGTAATGATCAGTATTGCCTTACGTAATTGCAGAATATGCAATTACTCTAGGATAGTATCCCCTGCTTGGTTCTATTTTGCTATGGGAAAACAATTATTACTAATAATTTTTAATTACTAATAGAAGTATCATTATTAAACAAGTATTAGTAGCATCGAGTACATACAACCGTAACCACACGAGTAGAAGGGTTAAACCTAATGACACGGCCGACGATAATCATGAAAAATATTTTGTTACTCTTTGACACTCTAAAATCTCTAAAGTAAAATTTTTAAATATTTTGTTGTGCCCTCTTGGATTCTTATGTATCTTTATGTTATAAAAGACGTGTGTAAAAAGGATAAATGGGAAAAAAATTAAGCCTTTTAAGCACTTCAGTATACAACATTTTTTTTATTTTTAAGTAAAATTGTGACTTTAACTAAGTTTATTTGCCACCAACATTTTTTTTTCAACTAATGTTTAAAAATCATATTGCATATTGCGATGAACGAATCTGTACACGGGGAAGTGATTTTGAAGATAACTGTAGAATCAGCATTGAAATATGTCGAAAAATTCACTTTTTTCGAACTTTCAAACTTCAAATCATTTCTGGTAACGGAAGATATCGTTTTAAAAATCTGTGATAAATCACAGAAATCTACTTTTATATAATAGAATGAGATTTTTTCTATCCTGATAAAAAATACAAAAAATTTTATTTTTTGGCCCACCCTAATTAGTATATATGGAGATAGTTTACGTATTACTTACACCGTTGGTGATGTTTAATCAAATTAAGTGTGTGTCCGTATAATTCGAAAAAAAAACAGATTATTTTTATTACGGTAGTCAAACTATCCTCAGATATACTTCCCCTAGTTTAGTATTGGCGACCTGGTCGATAAGACCTGATCAATTAGCCCGAATAATTACTTACGCACTTGGTGATGTTTAATCAAATTCAATTTATGTTAGCATGATCCGAAAACTGCCGATTATTTTTAATATGGTAGTTAAACTATCCCCAGATATACTCCCCTTAGTTTCGTTTTGACGGCTTGGTCGATAAGACCTGATCAATTTACCCGCATATTTTACTTACGCATTTCGTGATGTTCAATCAAATTCAGCTTGTGTTAGCATGATCCGAAACCTACTGATTTTTTTTTTTACAGAAGTTAAACTATCCCCAAATATACTCCCTCTAGTTTAGTATTGACGCGTTAGTCGATAAGACCTGGTTAATAAGTTTGAGTAATTACTTACGCACTAGGTGATGTTTAATTAGGTTCAGTTTGTAGTAGCTTAATCCGAAAACTACCCACTACTTTTCCTGCTGATGTTAAACGACCTCCAACAACAATCCCCCTAGTGTATGCTTGACAACGTGGTTTATAAGACCTAATTAAGTAGCCCGAACTTGTACTTACACACTATGTGATGTTTAATCCAATTAAGTTTCTAGTAGCAGAATCCGAAAACTATCAACTACTTCTTCTACGGTAGTTAAGCTATTCCCATACGATCTATCAGCGTAACGCTAGCAGTCCCACGGTATCTGTATCACTGTAGCATCTCTGCCAACAGACTTATGAGGCCGACTGTGATAAAATTCAAACAAAAAACTTTCCATGTGCTTGAAGTTCTAAACGTTTAAATGAACATTTTTTATTGATAGCTTTTTGAAATAGAAACAATGCAAAACTTTTGCTTCATTACAATGAATGTAATGCAATTATAAAAGAAACTTATGATGCATATTTTGATTTGTATTGGAAAAAATATTTCAAGTTAAAATAAAATTTGAAAGATGTACAGTCGAAACTCCATAATTCGAACACCCATAATTCGAATTCCTCCATAATTCGAACATTTTCTCCGGTCCCTTGACGTTCCTATACAGAAAACCAGATGCAGATAATTCGAACACCTCCATAATTCGAACTTTTCAGCCGGTCCCTTGCTGTTCGAATTATGGAGGTTCGACTGTATTTCATTCATTTGAACGCTCTGGACTTCAGGTACATAAATTTTCCATGTTTCGATTTTTTTACATAAAAAATTATACAAATTTTTGATCAGGAGATCTCGAAGTTTAAAATATCAGATTATCAGAGTGTGGGGTGTGATCCATCATCGTGGCACCAAATAACAACTTTCCGGCACGGATATTATTAATCGTGGTGCCCTAATCTACAAAATACCAAAGGGACAGAGAGTTGGGCATAATCGCTAAACGACAGTGAAAAAAACACGTTTCATTATAAACCTGTTTTTATCGACAAAATAAACAATTATTATAGTATGTTATATAAGTTTCAACAGGTTATAAGCTTCAATTAACGTATCTTAACACAAAAATGAACTTGAAATAAATTTTAATCATTTACACATGAAATATTCACAACCTTAAAAATCCGCCCGCTGAGCGGGCACACTTTCGTCGCGCGCTGCTCGCAAGTTTGAGCGCGCCTGGGCGCGTGTCTGTTGGTTCGCGCGTTTCACGCTCGATGATATATTTATTTCGCACTTCGCGCTCGATAATATATTTAACTCGCGCTACGCGCTCGGCCTTTGTACTTCCCCCACATTTGTGCGTAGACTTTTTAAAACTAAAGGCCAAAGCATCGATAACAGTAATTTGGTGATTGTGAATTCTCTTTTGTCAAAGCTCCTTCGGCTTCAACGAACACATTCTCATCACGTATGTCGTGCTTTGCACCCGATTTTGTACAAAATGCGAACTTTTCGACATTATGTTCAACACTATTATATTAAATTTTGTATTACATTTATTTCTGTACCTCGGCCTGGGATTGCTTATTCAAATATTGCAAAATAAAGTATAAATTTTATTGATCATGATTACTTTAATATTGTTTCTTATTTTGCATTAAATTTTATTCTCAGCTACCCTGAAAATGTTTCTCATTTTAATAAATGTATATTATTACAATTCAAAATATGCACTGGTATTAAAACAGACGTATTTTCATTGTCTTGTTTTTATAATTAAAAAAAGTGCGCATTCCATAAAAAAAAAACAATTTTGTTATTACACATTTTACTGCAACTTGTGTCCTCTATCCATACATTTAATTAATTTATTTGCAATGTTATTTTTACGATTTAAACCAAAAATACGCATCCTAGCGTAAAGTGGTTCTAAGAAAGTTTGTAGATATAATTTAGGCGAAAACTTTTGTTAAAATGTTATTGTAGCTTGTGCCGTTTTTCCAAAAAGTTAATTTGTTTATTTTTAATATCTTTTTATAACAAAAGTTTATAGCAAATTTGTAGATCTTTTTTGGGTGAACAACTTTTGTCTATTCATTTTTTTTTGCCTCTTGCGTCGTGTTATCTAAAAATTTAATTTCTTTATTGTTAGTCTTATATTTTACGATTAAAAAAATCTACTCGTCCTATCTGAAAATAATCAATGACAAAATTGTATATCCTTTTTGGGTCAACAACTTTCGTCTATTAATTTTTTTCGGACCTTCTGTCATTTTTCAACAAAAAAAATTACTTTTTATTTTTAATGTTATTTTTCACGATTAAAACAATAACAAAAACTGTGCGTTCCATCAAAAAATTATTAATAACAAATTTATAGATCTTATTTGTGTGTACAACATTTGTTGATGAATTTTTTTCGTACCTGGCGTCGTTTGTTCAAAAAATTGTATTTTTTTATTTTTAACGTTTTTTACGAATAAAACAAAAACTACACATCCTATCAAAAAGTGATTCATAACAAATTTTTAGATCTTTTTTGGGTGCACAATTTTTGTCATCGTTTGTCGTATCTTGCATAGTTTGACGGCAAAATGGAATTTTTGGTTTTTCATTATTTTTCGTGGGATCAAAATTTAAATTTTCGATTTTCCAAACAAAGTCAAAAAGTTGTTATGATAATCTTGTAGGGTGTTCAAATAGCACATTTGTTCTTTTCTTGACTTTTTTTCATGTCGTGCGTTGTTTGGCTTAAAATTTTCATTTTATTTTATTTTTTCAATTTTGTAAATGCTGTAACTCTGGTCATTTTTTTTATCGAAAAAAGTCATTACGATAAATTGTTCGTCTTTTTCAGTACTGAAAATAGCCGTACATAGAATTCTTAAATTAAAAAAAAAGTAATCTCAAAATTTTTGAAAATGTTCTGTTTGAATTTTTATCCAACATGGCTGGGTAACGAACTTGACCTTCAGTTTAGGACACTAAAAGAGTATACCAAAGGCCAATCAAATTGATCAATTCTTTCGAAAGTTATATTTCTACAGACAAAAAATCTACAGACATACAAATTCGCGAAAACCTGTTTTTCGGGTTCAGAAGGTCTTTTTAGATCTTTTTTGGGTGCACAATTTTTTTCATCGTTTGTCGTATCTTGCATAGTTTGACGGCAAAATGGAATTTT
>CAKNYM010049701.1:146629-162905 GCA_932195095.1 Andricus curvator
CAAAAAGTTGTTATGATAATCTTGTAGGGTGTTCAAATAGCACATTTTTTTCTTTTCTTGACTTTTTTTCATGTCGTGCGTTGTTTGGCTTAACATTTTCATTTTATTTAATTTTTTTAATCTTGTAAATGCTGTAACTCTGGTCATTTTTTTTATCGAAAAAAGTCATTATGATAAATTGTTCGTCTTTTTCAGTACTGAAAATAGCCGTACATAGAATTCTTAAATTAAAAAAAAAAAGTAATCTCAAAATTTTGAAAATGTTCTGTTTGAATTTTTATCCAACATGGCTGGGTAAGGAACTTGACCTTCAGTTTAGGATCAAATTGATCAATTCTTTCGAAAGTTATAGTTCTACAGACAAAAAATCTACAGACATACAAATTCGCGAAAACCTGTTTTTCGGGTTCAGAAGGTCTCAAAACGTGGACATTTGACAAAAACTGGGGGGGGGGGGGGTCAAAATTGACACAAATCTAATACCTTCTCTGATAACAATGTAAAAATTAGGTTAGAAGTCGTATTTCATTTCTGATCGTCTATAATTCATTTTTTTTGCATATTTTAAATGAAATTTTTTGCTTTATTCATTAATTAAAGTACATGACATAGTAAAATAATTGTTTTCTTGACAAACACAGTTTTAACGGGAAACGTGTTTTTTCAATGTATACGATGAACATTCTATATGCAACACTTAGTTTCTGATAAATCTTCATTTTTGTATTCACTAATTGTCTCAAGTATGAAAAACAATCGTAAACTTGTTTTCAAACACAAATTAAAATGCATCTTAAAAATTCTTCCTGGTTTCGCGAGTTCGCGTCACTAGCGCACCCAAAAGATTTTACATCCCAATACTGAAAGGTTGAAAACAATTATCACCACGTTAAAATTTTAACTAAATGATGACTAAAATTTAATTTAATTTCTTTTTTAATTATGGTATAAAAAAAAATGATATTTCGAAAAAAATCCTTTTACCGCAATGTATATTTGATTTTTACATTCTCATCTCAATGAGAAGGTATTGGTTTTATGCCAAAATTGACATTCCAAGACTTCATCAATTCTCGGTGTTTTCATTATAATATTATTAAATACACTTTCGACGCAAAATATTTACTTAAGAAAAATTCTTGAATGTTTACCAATTTTAATCACAGTCAGGATAGTGTAGATACATGTAACCATAGATAAAATGAGTATACATTCGAACTAAGTAGTTATTTAGTCGGTCGTAATTATTCACGGCAAGAAATATTGCTCACGTAAGTGAAGCACTTTAAAAGCCAATGCCAGGCATCGATCCATGTAGGTATGGCTGGGTTTTCCGATACCAAGAGCATTATCTTCAACCAACATCTACCAAGTCCATTGGGTTAATAATCAAGACGCTTTTAATTTTTTTTTTATATTTTCGTTGCATAGTAAGTGAGAATAAAAAAAAAACTAGTCAAAGTATGCGACATGCGCCTACAAAAAAGGGTTCCGTAGCCTTTTTAAAATAGCATTTAAAATGTTTAACTTTTATATTTTTATTTCACTTAGAAAATGTACTGATTGTAGTAGATTGATAAGAAAAACTAAACTAGCTGTGAATGCGATCTCGGGTGTTTCCACTATGTTTGTATTTGCAATTTTATGGTGCTCATTTGATGAGCACTTTGCTTCCTCATTATAATGAATTAGCAAATATGTTTGCTTCCACATAGAGGAAGTCAAAATAACAAAATACAAATAGGTCCATAAAAAGATCTTAAATCAAAAACTCTTTTCTATTCTAGTATGCACTTGGAACTATAAAAACCGATTAATAATACAAAATGCTAAAAAATGTAACCCGTGCAGAAATTTCCTCATCTTTCCCTATTTGAAGTTGGGTTCTGAAGGGGCCCCTATCAGAATATCTAGTCTAGAAACAACTAATGGAGGCCCTATCAGGTTCTAGTGAAGAATTCCATGCTTCGCATAGGTATGGCAAATCTATCTGTATCTAGTGAGGCCCCGACAAGAAAATTCCTAAAATCTTATTCTTATTACCTAAAGTATTAATTTGGAGGGTTTTGACTGTTTTAGTATGCAGAAATAGTGTTTTTTTGTGTGCATGTAAACGCTTTTTCCCCAAAAACTTGATTTAGGGCACTGTTGAACATTTTATTCGGAACCAGGCACGTATGTGTCAGTTAAAGTTAAAGAGGTTATGTAAAGTACAGCTGTCCACTGCTTCGCTAGAGCTTTCAAGTTTTGTGTTTTTATTTCTTGCTGTAATTTTGTATTGTGTTTGACAATTATTCTTCTCCACGGTGGAAGAGGAAGGGCGCCTATAAGAGCAAAGATGATTTTGGAGCAAAAAGTTCCGTTTAATGCAAAAAGTCGAAGAAGAATGCGATGAAAGTGAGGTTATGATGTTTGCTCGCTCCGACGACCACGTGGAAGGTAAATAATGTATTAATAATTTAACATATTTTATTTGAACGAATCATTGAACAGTAAATATCATCTAATAATAACACAACATAAAAATAATATTCTCCTATATTATAATACAAAAAATGTCAAATAAGTAAATGTACAAAAATTGCGATACGTACGAAAATCAAAATAAATCAATTATAATTAAGCAAATGGCAATTTTTAGTGTACTATTATTATTTCTGCTGCTATTTCCAACACGCGTAATGATTCAACGGGCCAAAATATCAATGAGAAAGTCTTCCTCACGGACTTGAAAAATATTCTTCCCAACGCCAAGGACTGGGAAGGAGGATGGAAGCTCCGAGCTGCTGTCAATAATAATAATAATAAATAATATTACATTATATTACATTATTATTAATATTAAATCAATTGTAAAATACTCTTAATTTGAATGTTACTGCAGAATATTATTCATCTCAATAACTTAAATGTATATAAATATATATAAATATAAATATAAATATATATATAAATATATATATAAATATAAATATAAATATATATATATATATATATATATATATATATATAAATATAAATGTATATGTATATTGGGGTTGCTCATTATGAATTTGAGGTAAAAAAATTTAATATGGCTGACCAAAAGTTTTTAAAATTTTAAAACTTTGAACAAAAAAAGTGTGCATTGGTAAAAAATGAATTTTTGCAGACAGCTTGTACATAAAATATGCATAAGAAATCATGGTATTCACTTTTGTTGTCAATCATATTTTCCGAGATATCCACCCTGGGAGTAGGAGGTGAGTTGCGCCGCGCGAATCGTACGCTCCTTTCGTAGCTCATATCTCAAAATGGGGTCGTTTCTGGATAAAAGTGTACAGTACTAAAATTATATAGAATTTTCCGTTCTACAACTTAAGACTAATGCATTTTCATCGTTTATAAATATAATTTCCATCAATAATAATCTTCCAAAATTCTGCAAATAATAATTTTCGTAACGATCTGGCTCGTGCGGTACTTCGGCTTATTAATTCTGACTGATTAGGAATTGTAAAAGCAGAATGTGAATAAATTGTACACAATTGAATGTTATTTTTAATATCGTTTTTTATTTGTAGTTATTTTCATGAAAAAAAGTTGAAAAAAGTCTCATATTTTACATATAATTGGTAAACATCATAAATAAATTAACAACATTCACAGAAAATAAATTTGTTGCGAAAAACATGATAAACTTAAAAAAGTCAGTTTAAAAAAAATGAAAACTGGCATTAAAAAAAATTATTATTTGCAGAATTTTTTAAAAATATTAAAGGAAATTATATTTATAAATATTCTAATAAATGAAAATAAATGTGAAGGCTGCGAGAATATTTGAAAGTCGATTTTCTTGAAAACAACGAAAAAGCGAAACTGATTTGACAAATTAATTTGTTTCCAGAAAGATAATCACTCTTCAAATCTCTTACAAAATTATAAAAAAGAACTGTGCGCTCAAAACGATTTATTTACCTCTATTTTAACAACAAAAACACCCCTATAACATCGACCTTCGCATATAGTAAACAAAATATATACACTTGCGCATGAAGTATTTTCCTAATCGTTTCGAATTTTACGGAACTCCGTTCTCCAGTTCATATAACGTAGTGATTTACAAAAATACCTAGTATAGCCAAATTAATTTCTACGAATCTTTTAAAGACTTTTTATGGATTTATTCCACAATAATCATCGAACTTTTTAATTCCAAGCTCACTTTAAAAACTACGGAACTTTTTGATAATTACACCTAAAAAAACTTATTTTTTTCCGTGTAACAGCTGCAAATTACTACTCAAAGTAGTAACTATTACAATATAAGCCAGTCAACGAAGGACTTCCACTTCGAATTAATTTCTAAAGAGGTGAATTTTTGTATATAACTTCTAGATGGTATACTTAACCACCAAAAAAATGCAGTAAATTTCAGTCTTGCGTTTTTTTTATAATAATGTAAAATAGCGGCAAAAATCATACTTTTGAAGAATCTCTGGATTTTCATGAAAACGGTTAGTTTTAGCGAAAAATAGTTAAATAGAAAAATGTTTGGCATCTTATTCTGCACAAATAAGGTCGTTTCGACTTTTTTGTATGATTAACCCTTTATCTAAAGAAGGAGATGAAAGAACAACTTTTGACAAAACTATTCTTGCCTCATTTATTAATCATTTTTTATGCCAGTGAACCTAAATTGTGCCTATATAAGTGAACCTATATTATCACTTTAGTATATTTTTTTCATCCATCTTCAGCTCTAAAGTTGGTTCACTTAATTTGGTGCCTGCGGATAGGGACTTCGCGAAACGCTTGCTTGGTATGTTTACAAGACAACTGCAAAGTTTCAATAATATCCCATAATTGTTTATCATTGAAAAAAGGCTTTAATGAACCTATGTCAAATTTCTTGCAAAATTCCGACCTCTTATACTTGCACATGGCTAATAATGACGGTTCGCTACTGCCTCGATTTTTTGCCTGTGAGAAGGGAAAAGGGTCAGCTACTTCTTCTTAATTTTTTTTACCTACCTCGGCTTAAGTTTTACATTTCCAAGCTTACAAAATTTTCTGTACAGTCGAACGTGGTCGCTCGTTCCAGCGCGGTGATTGGGGAAAGCATCGTGTGCAACGAGCGGGATACGTCGATTACCGACGCGCATGAAGTTTGCTACGCGAGCGTGGCAAATCATGCACGTTGTATCTCGCTTGTTGTACAATCTACTATTGTTGCTCCACTTTTTAACTGTTCACTTGGAAATTTTTGGAAATTTTCAACAGTTTCAAAAGTTTGGTTTTTATTTTTAAATTTATTGTTTCTACTATGATTTAAAAATTATTTCTGTTGCAGATTTTATAATTTTAAGCTTCTGATCATCTTGTTTTAGATTTTTGATACAATTTTCAATATGCAATATCGCTGCAAATGCACAATTTAGCTCTTCTTCAACCTAAATATACAGTTTCTTCACACAAAAGTGTTACTAAACACGTTCTGCATTACATTTTGTTACTTTGAACCAGTATTTAACAATTTTCTTAATTTCTATAAACATTATGTATAATAATCTACAAATGTACGTAGTATGAAGTTGTTTCTGTTCTAACTATGTAGTTGGTACTGCTCGCAGTATGAAGGTGTTTGTGTTCGCACTCTGAAGTTAGTTCTGTTCGCATCTAATGCATTCCGTTCGCACCATGAAGTTGGTTCGCAGAAATGCTTTTTTTTTTCTTGTTTCTTTAAAATGGTTGGATTTAATATTTAAAGTTTAGAAATACATAAGTGTAAAATGAAATAATATTTAATTGATAATATATGCAATTATTTGGAATCAATTTAAATCTTCGAAATTGTATAACAAAATGAAATTAATAATTGGAGACTAATATTTTTGAAATAAATATATATTGCCTGTTTGTTGACTTCTAATATTAGTTTTAGTAAAAATTATATAATTTCTAAATTCTGTTATAATTACAATTTTTTATTTCAAGCAAGAGTGGAGTCTTTAACCTTCTTAGTTTATTATATAAAAAAGTCCGAATGAATTTAAACATTATAAAAGTTATTTGACTTTCCCCATTTAAATCTTTAAAAACTGTCAATGTAATATTTTTTATTCTTATTCCTTGATCAGTTTTCAGCTTGACATTTTCAACATTAAATTATTTGAAACAGGAATCGTTTAACATTCAACATTTTTTAATCGAAAGCATGTATCGGAACATTGACAATTTTTTGGTTTCATTTTTAAATCTTCTACAATTTTATCGTTTGAAAATAATTATATTTTATTGTTAAAAAAATCATTGAAATTAATGCTTGGTTAAATGATTAATTTTTACGTGAAATTTAAAACAAGTTCAAATTTAAAACTTTGAATAATTGAATAAGTTACTTCTAAAAAAAGAAATATGTAATTTGAAAGGCATTAATTTAAAATATTCACTTTAGAAAATTATTAATTTTTTTCGCAGCTTAATTTTGAAAGGGGCTTGGAAGACTGGAAAGTTCCTTAAAAAATATTCAGTTTTTAATGCTTTTACAGAATTTTTCAATTGTGCAGAATTTCATTAAAAAGTGATTTTTGAGTGATATAGTTAAATTTTAAATATGTATCCGTACTATTTACCCTTAACGCTCTCATTTTTTGTACACAATTGTTAAAGTTTCATTTTGAATTACTCAAATTTGTATTGCTCTAAATATAAAGCTCAATTTTGAAAGAAAGAAATACAAATTTTAAATTCTTATACGTTTTAAAAACGGTGCATTTAAAATTTTAGACTCTAAATTAGAGACTTGTCCACTTTTCTGTTGTAAAATTGATTAATTTTCAGCTTTAAATGCATAATACGCTCAATACGCTGAATTAATTTTAAGTGAGGAATTGCAAAAAGATGGCCTTTTATATATCAGTCGAGTTTTCGAATCAACATAAAGACCCAATAATGTATTTCAAATAAAATCATTTTGGAATAGTTTAAACAATTTTATTGTGTTAAGTGTATCAAGTAAATCGAGAACTTTAGATAAACGAGTTTTTTTTGCTATTTGGTTATTTATTTGATATTTTATTAACATTTATTAATTTTTGAAAGAATTTTGTATTGCCAAATAATTGGTTTTCAGCAAAAAGTTACAAAATTAATCTTGTTCGTTAAAAATTCAATTACTTGGTACTAAGGTGAACTACTATGTTAAAAGTTTTTTCTTTGGAGTGAAAGATTCATAATTTTATTCAAAAATGTACCTATATTATTGCGAATGCATTTTTATTTTTATTGAAAATAAATGTTTTTAATTGGAAATTTAACTATGTCTTCAATTTTTTGTTGAAAATTGATATTTTTTAATTAAAAATTTAATTTAATTTAAAATGGTTTTCTATTAGAATCTGATATATTTATCTTTTTGATTAACCTTGAAGATACAATTGTAAATTTTACAAGAAGTATCGTTTAATGAACTGATAAAGGCGGATATCTACTACGATTACTTAAGTTCAAAGTATTATATTTTTCATCTTTTGCCAAGAATAATATTAACACGTGAAACGTGCAGTTCTAACCATTCATACTCAAATTCTAAGTTAATTCTCTTACAATCCTTTGGATAATTCTCTATCATTAAGTTGGAGGGGTCTTTGGATAAAAACTAATACTGGTAAGTTTGAAAATTCCAAGTGAATATTTGTAAAGCATTTTTAACTCTAGAACGATATAAGCTATAGATAAAACGTGAATAAAATAATTAGTGGAAAAATACATATTTACAATAGTTAATAAAATTAACATTTCTTCGCCGTAGAATGTATAAAACGGAATAAAGGTATAAAAAATGTATACAATTAACTAAAAATTCATTCTTGTAGAAGGGTTGAAAATATACAATATAAATGTCATGTCCCTTAATTGTCAGGTTATGAAAATGTGGTTTGAACTTCAATTATGTTAAAATATACTTTATAAGACTTTTTTAAATATCAAACTAGATTTATCGCAGGCAATAATAACCTGGAAATTGGACTGAAAATAGAAGAGTTTGAAGCCTATTTTAAAGATGAGTTTCTCTTTTATACCAATTTATATTAATTTTGCTGAAGTAAAATTTTTAAAGCTAAAAACTTCAAATAATGCTGAAATTTCCTCGAATTTTTCTCGAAAATTAAACTGAGCACGTTTCCCTTGATGCGTTATTTTCAAAGATTCCTAAATGCATTTTAAATTCATGGATTATTTCCCTGAAACTTATAATATTGCAGTTCAATTATTATAAATATTTTAATTTGAATATTTCAAGCAAGAGAAAATTTAATATATATATTGTAACAGTAAAATTAAAATTGTCGTAAACGTCAAGGTTAGATTTGTCGTCTCGGAAATCAATAATTAATTTTCTTCAAAGCTTTAGAAGTGAATTAAGTAAACCTGTAAAGAAACCTATAATTAGGATTTATTCATATTTGAAATTGTCAATAGAGACGGAATCTGACATACCAACGACATGCGAAGTGTTAGACATGCGCATTGTGGTTGACCACGAAAGTTCGGCTATAGGGCGGTCCCATCGTTACTCTTCGTCGGACTCTCGCGAGCGAGCATGGTTTTGTCGTGTTGTTCGACAAATAAAAGAGTCGGTTTCCGAGACAAAATTTGTATTATAAGATTTAATGAATTGTAGTCGACAGATAACGAACAAAATTAATAAGGACTTAAAACAATTACCGGAATTACGGAATTAAAATAAGAATCTACAAATATGTAAGTACACTGTACCTATCTGCAAATTTCTTTCTTTAAATTATACATTTTCCTGGAAATTCTATCGCATTATTTAATTGGGTCTCCTGACTACCTACCCCGCTATTATTATTGGTCTTATTGCTTAAAATGGATAAAATGTTAACTGTTTCTTTGCCAGTTGTAAGTAAACTGGCTGGCGTCCGACATTATAAAATTTACGCACTTTGAGCCCTGACAGCTTCGACCCAAGCCGCGTCAGGTGGAACAAATTGATTTTAAAGTGAAAATTAAAATAAAACAAATTGTTCTGTCTCAATTGGCGCCCAACGTGGGGCAAGTTGGGAAAATTTTGTTAAAATGAAATCTTGTAAAGTTAGTTTGAACTATGGAAAGAAAAGTTGTGCATGCGTGACTCATTGCTTTTCTCTCTGATCCCGCATGTGTGCGATATAAACATGCTTCGTCCTATCAAGGTTATGCTTTGTTCTCTCTGCGTCTTCGCTAATTCTATACTATCTATCGCTTGAATTATTTTCAAATATGACACTATATTGTATTCAAATTGAATTGTCATATGAAATTATACAAAATTAATTTTGAATGTAAATTATACATTTTGAGGTTATGTCTGTCAGTTTACTCGGGAACCTAGAACTTTGATATCAAAGTTAAATAGTATAGATCTTGCTCTTGCTGTTTGGTGAATAGTAATTATTTGAAATATTATGAGAAAATATGAATCTATCAAGTAGGGACTCATATTCAATTGAAGTTAATTGATCTAGATCTTGCTCTGATTAATTGGCAATTATTTAACAATGAATTAAAAGTTCAAATACATATTATGTTTGTCGTCAAATTATTTAGATCTCGCTCTAATTTTTCGACAGAAATTGAAATTTGGTAAACAGTTGGATCTTGCTCTTGCTGTTATCAAATAAAGTAAATACTTTAAAGGTTAATTCATTCAGATCTTGTTCTGATCATTTATTGTGCGAATAAATATTGGAAAGTGAATATTCATTTTGTGGAATAACTTCGTAGGTCTTGCCCTTGTCTTCATTAACGACATTGAGATCGCCTTGTTCGGAGATGTTCTATTCGCCTCCTCAGACGAGGCTCAATAAAGCTCAATCCCTAAGGGCTGCGGAAGCTAGTGAATCAGCAACCCTTAACCGGACGGTTTCGTTGAGACAAATTAACGAGACGGTGACCGGCCATAACATGAGCGAGACAGACACGGAAGCCAGCTTCCTCGGTTTCCCCGTGGGTGCGGGTAGAGGAAGGGGAAGGGGCTCACGTGCAACGACCCCTGTCCGCCCCGGGTCAGTTAACACTGGCTTAAATCAGAATTACAGCGTCTTAGAACACCGAATTGAAACATTGACGGACCGATTCGAAAATGTAATCTCTCAACAGAATGAGTTGTTGGAGCGGCTACTTAAGTCGAATCAAAACCAGGATGGACAAAGTCACGTTGTCAATCGCATCGACCCCCCCTTACGTATTTTGTCAAACCAAAGGTCCGAAAGGGGAGAGATCTCACCAAATATGCCCTATTGGGATTCCCAATTATTAAACCCCTCGTCCAACTCGGGAGCTTTTGCTCACTTCGGTAGAGATCGGGATGTAACAGAGACTTTGGGACTCAGGCCGATTGCCAGTCCGTCGACCGTAAGAAATGAAATAGGTTCGGTGGAAAGGGAACTTAGAAACGTGCATTTTGAAAATGAACATACAGTGTTCCAACCTAGAATTCAGAACGCGGGTTCTCGACTCACTCGCGACAATAATTGTTCACAAGACACAAAGGTGAATAATTTGGATTTCGGAAGTCAAATCACAGTTCCGCGGTTAATTAAGATCGTGGTTGGTGAACCAGATACCAATGGACAAATAGTGGACAAGGAGATTTTCGTCTCGGAGCAACGATATCGCGAAATGATAGGTAGTGAGGGACATGGTTCCCAAAATAGTCAAAATAATAGTCAGGGTATAGGTCGTGCCTCGTCCCGTTCGTGCGATTCACGTAGTTTTCCATTGTCAAGTCGAAATTCGAACCTGTCGACCATACGGAGAAAAGGTTCATTGTTCTCGTGGCGTGGGGACGACTCGAGCGAAAGCGACAGTTCTCCTCAATTTAATTCAAGACATACCCGAAACGCGTCGTCGGTTCGTGAACCCGGTGGAAACCATTCTAATTTCGACAATGACTTGCCAATGAAGATAGGCCGCATAGTCAGTTCCTGGAAGATCTCTTTTCCAAAAACCGAGAGAAATCCTGAACAGTTTTTACTAATTCTCAAGGATTATTTGAGTACCAGCGGGATACATAGGGACTTATTCGTTCCATGTTTGTCGAAGATATTTGAGGGTCCTTACAGGTCATGGTACCTTGTTAACAAAGAATTCGTGGCGTACATGGAGGGATTTCTCGCGTGCTTTCCGATATGAGTGGGGTGTTAAGAAAGATGACGCCGACCTTCTCCTCGAGGTTCATGAATTGAAACTTGAGAAAAATGAAACTCTTGCGGAGTTCGCGTGTAGAGCTAGACTCATATTTGAACGTATGCAGTTTCCGCCGGAATTCAGAGAACAACTAAAACAGATTCTCACAAAATTTAATCCGCGGCTGACTTTTGAGATTTTAAACCTATCCCTTAAAAATTATACCGAATTTCTGCATTATGTTAACGAACGTAGTTACCTCTACCAGAGATCGGTCGAGTCACAAAAGGCGCGTCCGAGGTCTAGCCGAACAGACCTAAATTATGTGCAGGGACAGTTCGATTCGGTTGACGAGTTTGACGAATGTTTGATCCAAGACGAATTGGGGCCAAGTGATGATAATTCTGAGAGCGAACAAGTCACGGACTTTAAAGCTCTCAAAATTAAATCAACCACGAACCCTAGAAAAGATCTCAAGGTTCAAAACTCAAAATCCATGACTCGTCAGAGACTCGACCAAAACTTAGACAAGTTTCAGGCTAAATCGAATCAAACAAACACAACCAAGAAAGTTGTTGCTAAAAACCCCGTCGACGAACAAACAAAATCGGAAGATTCAAAACCTCCTTTCGACCGGTCTAAGTTGTTCTGCTTCAATTGCGCAAAATTAGGGCATACGTTGCGTTTTTGTACGTCAGAGCCGCAAATGGTCTGTTGCCTTTGCCGTGAAACGGGACATTTCAACACGAGTTGCCCAAAATACCAGGGAAACGCCAAAAACCCAATTAACATTAACCAACCTAAGGTTTTGGATGAGGTCGACAATTTCGCGAATAAAATGGGTTTCGTTGGTCCTGATCCACTGGAGTTGCGATTGTTGGACGAAGCTCCTAGTGACTCGGAAGATTCTGATAACGAGGTGGAGCATGTTTTACATGCAAAGCAGGAGAGATCGTTTGAGGAAAATATCGCCTCATTCTCATTTTCGGGTGAGAGCTCCGAGGAGGATGTCATTGACTCAGTCGGCTTTAAAGAAAAACCAACATCTTTCAGAACTTGGTTTCCAACTCGACTTCCTCCTTGTGTCATCCACCGGCTAGCGCAGAGGAGAATATATCGTCCTGGTAGCGCAATCCATGAACCTAAAAGGTCAATTAGGATACCTGTCGAAATTAGCATCTTCGGTGAAAAAATTCGTGGTATTGTCGACAGCGGTAGTGGGAGATCATTCCTTAGCGAGTCCGCTTACAAACGAGTCAAACAATTCCAAATTCAGGAGTTGACGACTGATTTGACATCACGTGCGGGTGTTCGTCTCGGAGATAAGTCGGTTGTCAAAGGACTCGGCGGAGTGGGATTCGTTATTGACATAGCTGATGTCTATGGACCCCAATGGTTTAGTGTCATGCCGGAATTGTCGGGGGATTTAATCCTCGGAATGGACTTCTGGCTTAACTTTAAGGTGGTGGTAGATCCATTCTCTCAAACTTGGACTTTGAGTGGTAGCAAACACCATTACCCACTGTCACATAGTTCCACGACGCTGAATGAACTCCAGACACTCTCAATTGACGAAACTGAGCGTCTGAGAAAATTCTTGGACTCTGAGTTCGATAAGTTTGACAAAGAGTCTACTGGCGAGACTCATTTAATCAAACATGTGATTGAGTTGAGTGATACAACGCCCCATCGTCAAAAACCGTATCGTCGAAGCGAGATAATACGCAAATTTATCAGTGAAGAGGTCGATCGTCTGCTGGAAAAGGGTTATGTTTCATGGAGTAATAGGGAATGGGCATGTCCGCCGGTAGTCGCCCCTAAAGCAGATGGCAGGCTCAGGTTTTGCATAAATTACCGACCCCTTAACCAAAAAACAATTAAGCCGGCATATCCTCTTCACAATATGAGGTCAATCTTGTCTCAACTCCACCAAGCCAAGATAATTTCGACTCTTGATATGAGTGAAGCCTTCCATCAAATCCCCATGGATGAAAAGAGTCGAAAATACACGGCATTTCCAGTAGAAGGAAAGGGATTGCTGGAGTGGAACAGGATGCCCTATGGCCTAGCCGGGGCACCTTCAACATTCCAGCAATTAATGGATCTTCTAAAAAGAAGGTATCAGGAGCTAATTTCCGAGAGGAAATTACCGAACAGGTGGTGTGATCAGGTTTTCACGTACCTGGATGACTGGATAATTGTTGGTCAGGATCTGGATGAGCACATTGCCATTTTGTCATTGGTGTTTGAGGTTTTTAGGGAGGCTAAGCTGGCCTTAAATCGCGAGAAGAGTAGCTTTGCCTGTAAGGAAGTGAAATTTCTTGGATATCTCGTCGATGAATTCGGTATGAGACCGAATCCCGAAAAAATCCAACCAAAAATCGATTTTCCGGTTCCGAAGGATCGGACTCAATTGCGACAGTTCAATGGTCTCGTGAACTGGTATCACAGACACCTGAAAAATGTAGCCAGAATTCAGGGACCATTGAATAAGTTGACAAGTCCAAAGGTACCTTGGAGGTGGACCGAGGTTGAACAGAAGGCATTTGACGGTGTCAAGAAGGCCCTTATCGAGGCTCCTCGGTTGTATGTTCCAATTCCCGGACAACCCTTCATTTTGTATACCGATGCTAGCGATTTTGGCTTGCGTGCGATTCTCGTCCAGAGGGATCCGGAAACGGGAATTGAAAACCTGATTGAGGTTTTGAGTCGACCATTGAGAGGCGCGGAGTTGTATTACACAACTACGGAAAAAGAATGCCTTGCCGTGGTTTGGTCCGTCGAAAAATTGAGATGTTATTTAGAGGGTATGCCGTTCAAGGTCGTAACCGATCATCAGGCATTGCAATGGCTTCATGGATTGAAAAATCCCATAGGTCGTCTTGCCAGATGGGCAATCTATCTTTATCAGCACGACATAACAGTCGAACATCGACGTGGAACCACAAATGAGGCTCCCGATGCTCTCTCGCGCATGTTTAGCGTCGATGTTGATCCGAGTGGGTGGGAAAAGGTCATCGAAAAAACCATCCAGGAGCGAAATCAATTGAACACGATTTGTGATCAGGACTGGTACCAAACCAAATTCAATCTCGTCAAAAGTCAACCCGATAGGTTTTCGGAATGGAAGATCGAGAACGACGAACTGTTTTACCACCGTCCTGATTACGAAAAAGCATTGATAGATGATGAGCATCCTTGGAAAAAGGTTGTCAAACCCGACGACATTCTGACTGTCCTATGCGAAAATCATGACACTCCACAATCAGGTCATTTAGGTAAGGAGAAAACACTAGATAGAATTCGGCAAAATTATTATTGGCCGGGAATGACCCTTGATGTTAAGTCGTACGTTGAAGGTTGCGAGATTTGCGTCAAAGTAAAATATAATCAAAGACCGATGAAGGGGCAGTTAACTACAAGACCATTGCAATTCCCTTGGGCCCAATTATCTGTCGATACCGTGGTCTCTCAAACGAGAACAAAAAGGGGAAATTCTAACCTAGTCGTCGTTCAGGATTTATACACGAAATATATTGAGTTATTTCCGGTTCGACAAAGAACGGCTAAATATGTAGTCAGAGTACTTGACACGATTTTTGATCGCTGGGGTACTCCAAAATCCATTATCACAGATAATGGAACTGAATACGTTAACAAAGACGTAAAGGCCTTATTAACAGCTAGAGGAGTCAAACATATAACTACCCCATTGGCTCACCCCCAAAGTAATCCAGTCGAGCGCGTTAATAGGACGATTAAACCAATGATATCCGCGTTTATTAATGATAATCACAAGGAATGGGACGAGAATTTGTCAAAAATCCAATTAGCTTACAATACTGTACCACATTCGGGTAGTAGAATATCACCCTTCTTCCTGAACCATGGTCGCGAAGCTGTTATTAAGCATGTAACAAGGTCCCTTGAAAATGAAAAAGACATCTCCTCTAATGTTTCAGTTGACCGCTGGGTTGAGCGAATGGGTAAAATAGATGAGTTTCGTCATAAGATAGAGAATCGTTTGAAGAGGTACTCCGAGGAACGCCTCGCCAAAGCCAATTCTGGTAGAATGAAATTAGTACAAATTAACGTCGGGACTGAAGTATATTACCCCAACAAAAAATTAAGCAATAAAGCTGAGAGTTATTCCTCAAAATTGGCACATCGTTACTTGGGGCCAGCTTTTGTTAGCAGGGTGTTGGGATCTGCGACAGTGGAATTGACAGACAAAACTGGTAAATTGGTTGGTAAATATAGTGTATGCGATTCAAAAATACCACGTCGAAGTTTGCGGGCTAAGTAATATGTATTTTCAGTATCGACTCCGTCAAATTGTCGGGACCCTGGTTTCCAACCACAAGAAGCTGGACGCGTCATCATGGGCGACTCTGAAAGACTGACTTCTGGTCAAAATCTTCAGAATATACTCTCGGAGCGATTTAAACGTCTCCGCGATCAACAGCAGGAAATCCAGTCGCAGTTGGAGGCAATCAAACTCCAAATGGAGGTCGAACACAGCCAGACATCAGTCGACGAATGTTCCGAAACTGACAGCGTTAAGGATGACTCGACATCTCGGACAAAGGATGAGAAGTCCACAGACACTGAGAAAACGTCTTCGGCAACTGACGTTAACATTACTACAGTTAACGTCCCCCAATTGGTACAACTTAGCCAGGAGGCTAAGTCATTGCTTGAGGAAATAAAGAATCTGCCACCACCAAAATTGAAGTTGACGAAACCAGTCAGGATGACTACAGCTCAAGTCTATGCTGAGAATCTCAAACGAAACCGAATTACAAGTGGAACTCATCCAACCCAAAATGTAAAAACCACTGATGACACCAAGGCAATCACAGCACCATCAGTGATGGTAAGACCACTACCTCTCGATGATCTACCATCTTTTGAAGAAGTTTTGAAGGAATTAGGAGTCCCAAAACCTCTTCAACCCAAAGGGCACAGCTCAACCTGTCTATATGACGGATTGCCGCATAGTAAGTCAATCCTTGTTAAAGGACATAATAGTGAAGCGGGCCGAGGTTCTCGTCAAAAGGATGGAGGGCACGAAGGTCAACCGAGGAACACAGACCTTCGT
>CAKNYM010049702.1:33486-63392 GCA_932195095.1 Andricus curvator
GCTCGGATAGCGCGGGCGATACTAAAAATCACTGCTGACTTTGAAATATTCTTAAAGCTTATAGATTATTAAAAGATTATACACTACCATCGAAAATTATCTATACGGATAGCGCGGGCGATCCCAAAAATCAGTGCTGACTTTGAAACGCGATTACTGCTTCAAAAAAAAGCGAAAAACTTTTTTTAAGAATAGTCCTAACGCTAATGACATTTCGCGTCGAATGAACGCTAACAAAGATATTTTTGATCTTTTAAAAAGAATATACACTACCGTCGGCAATTGTCTACACGGATAGCGCGGGCGATTCTAAAAGTCTGTGCTGACTTTGAAACGCGATTAATGCTTTAGAAAAAAGCGAGAAACTTTTTTGAAAACCCGTTTCAAAGCTTATGAAATTTCGTGTCAAATAAATCATAATATAGATATTTTTCATCTTTTGAAAAAAAAACAAAAAAACACTACCATCTTGAATCATTAACACGACAAGTGCGGGCGATACTAAAAATCACTCTCAACATTGCAACGTGATTACTTGTTAAGAAAAAGCGAGAAACATTTTCAAAAAAATTGTTTTGAAGCCTATGATATTGTGCATCGAATGAGCCCTGATGAAGATTTTTTTTAACTTTGAAAAGAATATACACTACGATCGGAAATTATCTGCACAGGTAGCGTGGGCGATACTAAAAATCACTGCTAACTTTAAAACGCGATCACTGCTTAAAAAAAAAAGCGAGAAACTTTTTCAAAAAACCGTTTCAAAGCTTATGAAATTTCACGTCAAATGACGCCTGATAAAGATATTTTTGATAATTTGAAAAGAATATACACTACCGTCGGAAATTATATACACGGATAGCGCGGGCGATACTAAAAATCACTGCTGACTTTGAAACGCGATTACTGCTTTAAAAAAAATTAAGGAAATTTCTTGAAAAACGGGTTTAAAGCTTATAAAATTGCGCATTAAATGACCTCTGATGCAGATCTTTTTTTATATTCTGAAAAGAATATACACTACCGTTGGAAATAATCTACACAGATAGTGCGGCCGATACTAAAAATCAATGCTAGCTTTGAAACGTGATTACTCGTTTAAGAAGATGAGAGAAACTTTTCTAAAAAACCGTTTCAAAGTCTTTGACATTCCACGTCTCAAACAAAAAGATGATTTCTCAAAAAAATGTAATAGTTGATGTTCAAACCAAAGAACATGAAATTTCTACCATAAGAGATAAATTTTAAAACCAAAAAGACGAATTTTCCACCAAAAAGATGAATTTTCTACAAAAATTAAATTTTTAACAAAAAGATTAATTTTCTACAAAAATTAGATTTTTAACAAAAAGATTAATTTTCTACAAAAATTAAATTTTTAACAAAACAATTGCATTTTCAACCAATAGCGGCGAAATTTGAAACCAAGAAGATTCTACCCTGGAAGACCAATTTCTACATTATCAGTTTAAAAAATTATTTTTCAACCAAAAAACAAACCAATTTTCAACAAAATAGTAGTTGAATTTTCAATTAAAAAATATCAATTTTCAAGAAATTAGTTGAACTTTTAACCTGAAAGATGAATTTTTAACCAAAATAATGTATCTTCAACTGAAACTAGCTAAAGAGCCCTAATTTTTATAATATTAAAGTAAATTTTTTTCTGTATAATAATACGAAAAGTCAATAAACTTTCTGCCTTTAAGAAGTTCAAGTTGAAGGCAAAATGTTAATTTTGTGGGAAAATATTGCAAAAAGGCCAAATTGATATATTTCAACAAAATAATAAGTCCCTCATTTTTTTTGTTTTTCTTTAAAAAATTTTTTGATTATCCGGAACATGAAAATATTAAAGAAAATTTGAAGATAGGCTCTTTTCTTCATAACAAAGTTAAATATTGTTGTCTGAAAAAATTTGAGGTGAACAAAAATGTTGGTCGCATAAAGAAGCAAATCTTTTTCGTTTTTAATTTAAAATTTAATTTCTTTTAAAGATATATCAGTCTATGGTGAAAATAAAGGAACGCATTTTTCACAATTTCGCCACAATTTTCATTTTTTAATTTACAGTAATTTGAAGATTACCAGATAATTTATGAAAAATTACAGAAATTTCGTTTAAAACGCCGTCTTTTCTGAACGAGCAGAGGTATTCGGGATTTTATTTTTTTATTCGGCGTAGGAATTCTTACTCTTTCAATTTTTCTACAAAAAATTTGAAAAATGACAAAATGGTGTCACACAAGTCTCCCCTAAATGGTAAATGTCTTTTTTTAACGATAGTACAGCTAGATACAAAGTTAGAACACATGGTCGGATACTTTCCGGACAGAATTTTTTTCCTAAAACGTGTGCCATACATGAAATTTTTGATTTTGTAAAGTTTTCTTTAAAGGATATAAATCAGTGCAGATTACGCTATAAACTACCAGGAAGAAAATTACATTATGTCAATTTTTCCACAAGATAAATCTTTTAAAAAAAAATTTAGACTGCCCAATTTCATATGAAATCGGTAGAGTAAATTTTTGATTAAAATTGAAAATACTGTATTGCCATTGCACATTAGTTAAATCAAAGATTAGAAATTCATTAGTTCATATGTCGCACGGGAAATGGTATTAACTTCCACCTTGTTGAAACAGCACAGCGGTGGGATAAACAGCACAGCGGTGGGATGAACTGCACAGCGGTGGGATGAACAAATCTTTTTCCTTTTTAATTAAAACTTTTTTAAAGATATATCTTTTTTCTAATGAAAAATTCTTTCGATTTCTTTGAAGGATATGAATCAGTGTAGATAACACTAGAAACTACCATGAAGAAAATTATATTATGTCAATTTGTCCCCAAGATATATCTTTAAAAAAATCAGACTGCACAATTTCATATGAAATCGGCACGCCCTGCTGAAAATAAAAAGATAGAGATCCTATCCTTTTGAATCATTTTGAATTTTTATCATCGAAATAGATAGAGAAAATGTATCCCATTCTATCTCTTTGTCAATCTAAATTCGCGTCTATCTTTTTCAATCCTCTCTTTTCTATCTCATCCTATACTTTATCTATCCACGACAATCTTTTTCTATCTCTCTATCAATCTAAACTCCTGTTATCTTTTTCAATCTCCTTTCCCCTATCTCTTCTTATCCTCGATCTATCCGCGTCAATCTTTTTCTGTCTTTTTTTTTCTATATAAATTCACGTCTTTCTTTTCCAATCTCCTTTTCTCTATCTCATCCTATCCTGCTTCTATCGACGTCAATCTTTTTCTATCTTTTTTTCGATATGAATTCACGTCTTTATTTTCCAATCTCCTTTTCTCTATCTCATCCTATCCTGCTTCTATCAACGTCAATATTTTTCTATCTCTCTATCAATCTAAACTACCGTTATCTTTTTCAATCTCCTTTTCCCTATCTAGAGAAAAGGTAGAGAAAAGGGTTTTGAAAAAGATAGACGTGAATTTATATCGTAAAATAGATAGAGAAAGATAGACGTTGATACATGTATGATACAGTGAGATAGGGAAGAGGAATTGAAAAAGATAGATGGAAATTTAGATTAATTTAGAGATAGAAAAATATTGTCGTGGATAGATAAAGGATAGCATGAGATAGAGAAGAGGGTATGGAAGAAGATAGCCATGAATTCAGATTGAAAAATAGATAGAAAAAGATTGACGTTGATAGATGTATGATACAATGAGATAGGGAAGAGGATTATTATTATTATTATTATTATACCATTAAGCCATTTCCCTTTCGGGGTAGGCGTGACTTGCTCGGTTGGAGAAAAGTAGTGTGCATATGGGTATATAGGTATAAGGTAGGTAGGAATATAGGTATGAGGTGGATAGGTATATAAGTGTTAGGTATATATATTTTAGATTGATCTGGAATTCTCGTGTTATTTATTTAAATGACACGTTTACTCCAGGAGATTGAAAAATATGGATGGAAATTTAGATTAATTTAGGGATAGAAAAATATTGACGTGGATAGCTAAAGGATAGGGTGAGATAGAGAAGAGGGCATTGAAAAATATAGACGTGAATTCAGATGGAAAAATAGATAGAAAAAGATAGGCGTTGATAGATGTATGATACAATGAGATAGGGAAAAGGATATTGAAAAGATAGATGGAAATGTAGATTGATTTAGGGATAGAAAAAGATAGAGGTGGGTAGACAAAGGAACAGGTGAGACAGAGAAGAAGGTATTGTGAAAGATAAACGTGAATTTAGATTGAAAAATAAATAGAAAAAGATTGACGTCGATAGATGTGTGATACAATGAGATAGGGAAGAGGATATTGAAAGAAAAGATGGACATGTAGATTGATTTAGGGATAGACAAATATTGACGTGGATAGATGAAGGAATGGATGAGATAGAGGAAAGGGTATTGAAAAAGATAGACGTGAATTCAGATTGGACAATAGATAGAAATATGTTGATATGGATGAATAATGGATAGGATGAGATAGAAAAGACGGTGTTGAAAAAGATAGATGTGAATTTATATTGACAAAGAGATAGAATTGAATACATTCTTTCTATCTCTTTCTATCATAAAGATTCAAAATTATTCAAAAATTTAGAGATAGAAAAAGATTGGCGTTGAAAGGAGCAGGATAGTATGAGATAGAGAAAAGGAGGTTGGAAAAGAAAGACGTGAATTTATATAGACAAAAAGATAGAAAAAGATTGACGTGGATAGATCGAGGATAAGAAGAGATAGAGAAAAGGAGATTGGAAAAGAAAGACGTGAATTGATATAGACAAAAAGATTGAAAAAGATTGACGTGGATAGATCGAGGATAAGAAAAGATAGGGAAAAGGAGATTGAAAAAGATCACGGTAGTTAAGATTGATAGAGAGATAGAAAAAGATTGACATTGATAGAAGTAGGATACGATGACATAGAGAAAAGGAAATTGGAGAAGAAAGACGTGAATTTATATAGACAAAAAGATAGAAAAAGATTGACGTGGATAGATCGAGGATAAGAAAAGATAGGGAAAAGGAGATTGAAAAAGATCACGGTAGTTAAGATTGATAGAGAGATAGAAAAAGATTGACATTGATAGAAGTAGGATACGATGAGATAGAGAAAAGGAGATTGGAAAAGAAAGACGTGAATTTATATAGACAAAAAGATAGAAAAAGATTGACGCAGTTAGATCGAGGATAAGAAGAGATAGGGAAAAGGAGATTGAAAAATATCACGGTAGTTTAGATTGATAGAGAGATAGAAAAAGATTGACGTTGATAGAAGCAGGATAGGATGAGATAGAGAAAAGGAGATTGGAAACGAAAGACGTGAATTTATATAGCCAAACAGATAGAAAAAGATTGACGTGGATAGATCGAGGGTAAGAAGAGATAGGGAAAAGGAGATTGAAAAAGATAAAAGGAGTTTAGATTGATAGAGAGATAGAGAAAGATTGACGTGGATAGATAAAGTATAGGATGAGATAGAAAAGAGAGGATTGAAAAAGATAGACGCGAATTTAGATTGACAAAGAGATAGAATGGGATACATTCTCTCTATCTCTTTCTATCATAAAGACTCAAAATTATTCAAAAATATAAGATCTATATCTTATTAATTCCAGCAGGGGACGCTAGGTGGCTGAGGGTAAAAGTCACCAACAAGTGAAATCAGTCTTCGGGCCTATAAGTAGAGGCCTAGCAAACCGTTTTCTTCCAAGTTATTCACAGTTGTTGACTGTGAGATAGAGAAATTAATTTTAATTATGTAGGTATATAAGCATGGACGTTACGTAGTCTTTCGGACACGTCGTCAAAGTCAAATTAATTTTTTAAAAGAATTTTTTAAATTTTCGATGGACTCCCCAATTTTGAGGGATAGAAAAAGATAAGAGTCCTCGGTCACGAAGGATACAGAAAGAGATTGAAAAAGACTGAAATTCGTAATAGATAGACTAAGGGATAGAAAAAGATAAGTCTTCGGTCACAAAGGATAGAAAAAGAGATTGAAAAAGATTTAAATTCGTAATAGATAGATAGAGTAAGGGATAGAAAAAGATAAGAGGCTTCGGTCACGAAGGATAGAGAAAGAGATTGAAAAAGATTGGAATTCGTAATAGATAGATAGACTAATGGATTGAAAAAGATAAGAGTCCTTCGTAATGAAGGATAGAGAAAAAGATAGAAAGTTATTGAGATTACGGATAGGAAAAGATAGCGTTTTAGGGATGCAAAGTGACCCATTGAGAGAGATAGAATAGTTCTATCTTTTTCTATCCCCAAATTTCTATCTTTTTCAATCTTTTTACTTCCAGCAGGGCGGTAAATTTTTAATTAAAATTAAAAATACTGCATTGTCATTGCACATTAGCTCAATCAAAGATTAGGAATTTATAAGTTCATATGTCGCGCAGGAAATGGTATTAACTTTCACCTTGTGGAAACAGCACAGCGGTGGGATAAACAGCACAGCGGTGGGATGAACTGCACAGCGGTGGGAATAAACTTGCAGTGTTACTTCCGGGCCACCCCTATAGTTGCACAGGAAACCCTTCTCATCTTCAGATTGGTTCTTGAGACACACTCGAGCATCCTGAACTTTATAAGTTTCGACCTCACTCTCTTCTATTATTTCGCGTGTAGAAAGACCAACATCTCGAGTATGTTGAAAGTTCGTAAATCAGTTGTCTTCTCCCTAGTGTAAATTTCCAGAAGACTCTAGAAGAAAGGTGCACTTTTTCTGGATTTAAAATTCATTTCACTACATTTTCTTTACCGCAATCCACAATAAATAACTTTGATTTCAATGAATGAGTTTACCGCTCACTAGGCGGCGCTAGTGCACTTGCATAAATGCCCGCGAAATTCAAACTCAAATTAAGGAATGTGAAGTTTTATAAACCAAAAGACAAATTTTCGACTAAAAAAGGTAATTTTTTAACAAAAAATGGAAAAGTTTTTGCAGTTCAAAAATGATTTTCAACATGAAAAAACAAATCATCAACCAGTTGAATTCAACGAGAAAAGACAAGTTTTTAACAAAATAGTTGAATCCTCAACCAAAATGGAATAGCTACATTTTTAGATAAAAAATCAATTTTTAACAAAAATAAACAAGTATTTTTTAACAGAATTGTTGAATTTTTCAAATCGATCATTTATTTTTCAACCAAATAATTTTATTTTCCACCAAAGTAGTTTAATTTCTACCAAAATAGTTTAATTTTTAATGAAAAAGTTAATCCTCAACCAAACAGTTTAATTTCCTACCTAATTAGTACAGTTTCAAGCTTAAAATTTAAATTTTTCTATAAAACAGCTAAACTCTCAAATCGACTTTTATAAAAATTTTTAACTAAAAATGAAATAGGTAAATTTTCAGATAAAAAATCAATTTTTAACAGAAAAAAATGTTCTTAATTGATATTTAATTTTCAATCAAACAGTTCAATTTTCTACCAAAGTAGTTTAATTTTCCAGATTCAAATATTAATTTTCAAAAAAAAGTTAATTTTCAACTAAATAGTCGATTTTTCAGGCCAAAAAGACCAATTTAAAAAAAAAATGAAAGTTGAATTTTCAAGCCGAAAAATTTAATTTTTAACTAAAATGATGAATCTTCAGAAAGAAAAAACGCATTTTTTGCAAACTAGTTCAACTTTAAATCAAGTAGTTGATTCTGAAACTAGAAACATGAATTCTTAACAAAACATGTAATAATTGATATTAGAATAAAAATATTTTAATTTTAAATAAAAAACAATTAAAGTCAACCAAAAAAGTCAAATTATCTAGAAAATATTTGAATCCTCAATTAAAAAAGGAAGAATTTCAAAACAAAAAAGACGAATTAGGAAAAAGAGTTGTATCTTCAACCAAATAGTTGATTTTTGAGGCCAAAAAGACAAATTTTCTTAATAAAAGTTGAATTTTTAACCCAGAAAGATAAATTTTCAACCAAGAAGATTAATTTTCAGCCAAAAGACGACTATTCAACAAAATGCCGAAATTTTCAACCAAATAGTTTCATTTTCAAATGAAAAAGATAATTTTCATTCAAAAATGGTACAGTTAAATTCTCATTTAAAAAAATTAAATTTCAGCAACAAAAAACGAATTATCAACCAGTTAAATTCGACGGAAAAAAAAGGAATTTTTGACAAAGTCGTTCAACTTTAAATAATTCAATTAACCTAAAAAGATCAAATTTAAATTAAAAAAAGAATATTTAAATTTTCTGTTAAAAGAATTAATTTTCAAACAAAAAAATTTCAACAAAATAGTTAAATTAAAAAAAAAGATACATCTTAAATGACACAAAAAATTCATTTTTAACCAATTAGTTCAACTTTCGAGTAAGTAGTAGAATTTTTATCCAAACCAGATAATTTCCGAACTAAAAATATAATAGTTGACTTTTCAACAGAAAAAATTAACTTTCAGCCAAAAACAAAAAGTTAATTTATTAACCAAGAAGATTAATTTTTTAGAAAAAAGTTAAATTATCAACTAAATACACAAACCTTTTACTAAGAATTTAAATTTTCAACTAAAAAAGATGCATTTTCAATTAAATAATTCAACTGACAGGAAAAATAATTTTAAATCAAAAATGAAATAGTTAAATTTTTTGTTAAAAGCATTAATTTAAAAAAAAAATTGAACAGTTAGATTTTAAATAGATAAATCTTCAACAGAAAAATGTATTTTCAACAAAGCAGTTCAAGTTTCTAGCAAGTAGTTGAATTTTTCACTAAAAAAGATTACTGTTTAACAAAACTGATGAATTCTTAACAAAATAGATGCATATTTTTTCAAAAGAAGAATCTGTATTAGCATTAGAGAATAACAGAGAAAAAATTTTTAACGTCTTTTCAGACTAGATGGAGCCATGAATTAAAAATTTTTTTTAATTAATTTTTTTTCTGGAGAAAAGATCTTCTCCTTTCGCTCCGCTGGGATGCCTTTTTGAAAAAAATTGATTTGTAACATCTAGCATGATAATGCGTATATTTTCTGAAATAAAGTTTCTTCTCTCGATCTCTCTAGTAGCTTAATGGGGAAAACACTTGACCGGAAATCAGAAGTTCTGTGGTTCGAAACCCAGCGGAGCAAAAGGAGATCTTTTTTCAGAAAAAAAAAAATTAATTAAATTTTTTTTTATTTTCTTATTCCATCTAGTCTGAAAAGACGTTAAAAAAAGATTTTCTGTTATTTTCTAATGATAATACAGATTCCTTTTGAACAAAATTTGATTTGTAACATCTAGCGTAATAATGCGTATATTTTCTGAAATGAAGTTTCTTCTCTCGATCTCTCTAGTAGCTTAATGGGAAAAGCACCTGACCGAAAATCAGAAGTTCTGTGGTTAAAATTCCAGCGGAGCGAAAGGAGATCTTTTTTTCAAACAAAAAAAAATTAATTAAAAAAAATTTTTAATTCATGGCCCATCTAGTCTGAAAAGACGTTAAAAAAATGTTCTGTTATTGTCTAATGATAATACAGATTCTTTTTCAAAAAATTTGATTTGTAACATCTAGCATAATAATGCGTATATTTTCTGAAATAAAGTTTCTTCTCTCGATCTCTCTAGTAGCCTTATGGGAGAAGCACCTGACCGAAATCAGAAGTTCTGTGGTTAAAATTCCAGCGGAGCGAAAGGAGATCTTTTTTTCAAACAAAAAAAAATTAATTAAAAAAAATTTTTAATTCATTGCCCATCTAGTCTGAAAAGACGTTAAAAAATGTTCTGTTATTGTCTAATGATAATACAGATTCTTTTTAAAAAAATTTGATTTGTAACATCTAGCATAATAATGCGTATATTTTCTGAAATAAAGTTTCTTCTCTCGATCTCTCTAGTAGCTTAATGGGAGAAGCACCTGACCGAAATCAGATGTTCTGTGGTTCGAATCCCAGCGAAGCGATAGAGGAGATCTTTTTTTCAGAAAAAAAAAAATTATTTGAAACAAATTGTATTTCCTGGCTCCATCTAGTCTGAAAAGACGTTAAAAAATATTTTCTGTTATTCTCTAATGATAATACAGATTCCTTTTAAAATAAAATTGATTTGTAACATCTAGCATAATAATGCGTGTATTTCTAAAATGAATTTTCTTCTCTCGATCTCTCTAGTAGCTTAATGGGAAAACCACCTCATCGGAAATCAGAAGTTCTGTGGTTTGAATTCCAGCGGAGCAAAAGGAGAAGATCTTTTTTCCAGAAAAAAATTAATTAAACAAAAATTTTAATTCATGGCTCCATTTAGTCTGAAAAGAGGTTTAAAATTTTTTCTGTTATTCTCTAATGATAATACAGATTTCTTTTAAAAAAAAAATTAATTTGCAATATCTAGCATAATAATGCGTATATTCTCTGAAATAAATTTTCTTCTTCCGATCTCTCTAGTAGCTTAATGGGAAAAGCACCTGACCGAAAATCAGAAGTTCTGTGGTTCAAATCCCAGCGTAGCGAAAGGAGAAGATCTTTTTTTCAGAAAAAAAAATTAATTAAAAAAAATATATGTTATGGCTCCATCTAGTCTGAAAAAACTTAAAAAAATGTGTATGTTATTATCTAATAATAATACAGATTCCTTTTTTAACAATATTTTGATTTGTAACATCTAGAATAGTAATGCGTATATTTTCTGAAATGAAGTTTCTGCTCTCGATCTCTCTAGTAGCTTAATGGGAAAAGCACCTGATCGGATTTCAGAAGTTCTGTGGTTTGAATCCCAGCGGAGCGAAAGGAGAAGATCTTTTTTTCAGAAAAAAAATTGATTGAAAAAAATGTTTAATTCATGGCTTCATCTAGTCTGAAAAGATGTTAACAATTTTTTTCTGTTATTTACTAATGATGATACAGATTCCTTTTTGAAGACTTAGATTTGTAACATCTAGCATAATAATGCGTATATTTTCTGAAATAACGTTTCTTCTCTCGATCTCTCTAGTAGCTTAATGGGAAAAGCACCTGACCGAAATCAGAAGTTCTGTGGTTCGAATCCCACCGAAGCGATAGAGGAGATCTTTTTTTCAGAAAAAAAAAAATTATTTGAAACAAATTGTATTTCCTGGCTCCATCTAGTCTGAAAAGACGTTAAAAAATATTTTCTGTTATTCTCTAATGATAATACAGATTCCTTTTAAAATAAAATTGATTTATTACATCTAGCATAATAATGCGTATATTTCTGAAATGAAGTTTCTTCTCTCGATCCCTCTAGTAGCTTAATGGGAAAAGCACCTGATCGGAACTCAAAGTTCTGTGGTTCGAATCCCAGCGGAGCTAAAGGAGAAGACCTTTTTTCAGAAAAAAAAATTAATTAAAAAAAAAAGTATTTCATGGCTCCATCTAGTCTGAAAAGACGTTTAAAAAAAATTTCTGTTATTCTCTAATGATAATACAGATTCCTTTTCAAAAAAAAAAATTGGATTTGTAATATCTAGAATAATAATGCGTATATTTTCTGAAATAAAGTTTCTTCTCTCGATCTCTCTAGTAGCTTAATGATAAAAGCACCTGACCCTGTGGTTCGAATCCCAGCGCAGCGAAAGGAGAAGATGTTTTTTTCAGGAAAAAAATTTCAAAAAAAATTCATTTTCAACAAAATAATTCAATTTTCATTCCAATAGTAGAATTTTAATCCAAAAAAGATTAATTCTGAACTAAAAATATAATAATCACTTTTCAACAGAAAATATTAACAGTCAACCAAAAACAGTTGGATTTTCTTATCACAGAATTTTCTTATCTTAAACACAGGGAAAAAAGAAGAATTTTTGAAAAAAGTGGGAAAAAGTTTATGGACGGCCCCTATTTTGTTAATTCAATCAGCTATCTAAGTTGATCTTTACATTATATCAATGTTCTCAAATTTTTTTTTAATTTCTAAAGAATTTAATTAAAAGTATTCTCATACAATAATTAAATTATTTTAACAGCTCATTAGGAATTTTTTTTAAAACAAGGTTTTGTGAAGATATACCAAAAGGAAACAATATAAATCACACTGAAAAGACGCCCCACGCTTTTATTTTTATTTTATTTTTTTTTCATTATAATTATTATATTATTATTGCAACTCCCTTTTTGAGAGTGAAATAATAGCATTATAGCTATATATTGAAAATAGCATTAAATTGTCCTTTTTTAGTATATGTGACGTGGAACGAAGAAACCAGTTTCTTCGTTCCACGTCACATGTTTTAATAGAAGCATATTTTAAACAAAATTATTTTTTATTATTTTATTTTTTTTATTTTTCATTGATAAGAAATTTTAAATATTTCTAATATTCAGTACTCTTGAATTTCTGGCTTAAAACGGCTCTGAATCCAGCTCTTCTACATTAATAAGGACTTTAGCCAGCCCAGCAAACCACGCTCTAACGCTTTCCATCCTCTGTCTCAATTTTCAGGGATTTTCATTCATACGCGAATCCAGTGGTATTAATTGGCCACTCTTGTAATATGCTTAGCCACAAAGTTCGCCGAACAAGCATTATCAAATGAAATCATGCAAATTCCGAAATAGTGCTATAATTACACTTTGCTATTTCATAATCTAAGGCCAATTACATTGATTTACACTCAGAAAAATGTTTGTTTAGATTAAAAAAACATTTGTTCGAAAAAAAATTCTCTAGCGCTGATGGGATTCGAACCCAGGTCTGAAAGATTGCCGGTCTAGTGCTATGACTCACTAAGCTACGGAGGGGCGTGGGTTAGGACACCAGGCCGGCAGTCTGTAGGCCTGGGTTCGAATACCAGCGGAGCTAGAGAGATTTTTTTTCACAAGAAAACTTTTCACTTAAAAAAATAAAAATGAAATATAATTTAGAGGAAAGTCCATTATTGCATTTTTAATAAAATAGATTAATAGGCAACTAAATAACTGAATTTTCATCCAACAGGATAAATTTTTTCGAACAAGATTAATTTTCTACTAAATAAGGCGAATTTTCAGCAAATATGTGAATTTTTAACAAAATAGTTGAATTTTCAACAAAAAAGATCAATTTTCAATCAAAAATTGAATAAATCAGTTTTCAGTTAGAAAAATAATTTTCGTCCAAAAGAAAAGAATTTTCAACCAAATAGTTAAATTTTCTACCAAAGAGATGAAATTTCAATTAAAAATACGAATTTTCAACAGAAGGTTGGAAGTTTCAACCAAGAAAGATTTTTCAATCAAGAAAGAACAATTTTTCAACAAAATTGTTTTTCTGAAAATTTAAAAAATGTAAAATGATGAATCTTCAATCGAAAAAATGAATTTAGAACAAAGTAATTGAATTTTCAAACAAAAAAGATGAATTTTTGAACAAAAAGATGTAAATGAAGTAGTTAATTTTTCAGTTAAAAAAGATTAATTTTTAACAAAAGAAAACGAATTCTCAACAAAGTATTTGAAATTTCAACCATAAAAAAATTTGTAAGTCAATAAGGAAAAAAATTTTATCTGAAATTATGAATTTTCAAGCCAAAAATATGAATTTTGTACGAAATAGTTCCATTTTTTATCCATAAATATGAGCTTCTTAAAAAAAAGTTCATTTTCAACGAAATATTTAAACTTTCAACTGAGAAGATGAATCTTCTACCACAAATGGAATAGTGAATTTTTCAAATCACAAATTAATTTTGCACTGCAATTTTAACAAAATAATTAATTATTTAATCAAATAAGTGAATTTTCATCTAAAATATGAATCTTCAACAAAAAATGACTTTTTAATAAAGTGGTTCAACTTTCAACCAAGTAGTTGAATTTTCAACCAAAAACTTTAATTTTCTACGAAAAAAAAAATAAACGGATTTTGAACTAAGAGATATAAAATTTGGAATAAAAAATAGAATAGTTAAATTTTGTGTAACGAAAATTGATTTTCAACAAAATAAAAAGAAATTTGCAAACAAATTAGTAGAATTTTCAAAAAAGATAAAAATTTGCAACTTAAATGTGAATCTTCAACGGAAAAATATTTAATAATGTGGTTCGACATTCGACCAAGTCGATGAATTTTTAACCAAAAAGAAAGAATTTTTAACCAAAAAGAAAGAATTTTTAACCAAAAAGAATTATTTTCTACAAAAGTAGACGAATTTTCAACAACATACATTAATTTTTTACCAAATTTTTTTCTCGTGGCGCACTTGGAAAAAAAAACAGTGTGTGGTAGTGGGGCCACACGGCAGAAGTGAAACTTTGATGGATTGACTTAAAAAAATTTCGTGAGGAATCATCATGAGTTTTTTGAGGAGATCACATGGTAATAGAGTGCAGAGAGAGAAGAGAGAGAGGAGAGAGAACATATTTACATGCTTTTCTTGACCTGGCAGTAGTGGGGATATCGAAGAGGAGTCTTTAGAGCAATTGCGAATTTTTTCCGCTTTTTAAAAAACTCTTCCACGATGAAATTAGAACTTTCCAATTATTAAAAAAAAATTAATCAATACATTATGAATGTTTTATGTTAGTGCTTTTCGGTGGAAATTAGTATATGAAAAAAAAATTTTAATATAAAATCATAAAGCTTCGAAGAAGGTTTGAAGTTTCTAAAAAAATTTGGTTGCGTTAGTTTTGTTCACCGGTAGTTAACATTTTGAAACATAAATCATCAAAATTCCTAATTTGCAACAATTTGAGGTTATGTTATCGTTTGACCCCAGAAAGGGGTATTTTCAATAAAAAATTGTTAGATTTCAAAGATAACAATTTTTTTCAGCAATTAGAGTTTGTTGGTTTTCCAAACGTTTTTTTAGCGGAAATCGACATTTGTAAACAAAAATCATTCGATTTTAAAGTTTCATAATTTTTGAACAATTTGAGGTTATGTTGTCGTGTTTTACCTGAAATTGGCATTTTTAAATAAAAATTATTGATAAAAATCGAATGATTTTTGTTTAAATTAATCCAATTTACAAGCTTGAAAAATTTTGTGTTATGCCTGTGTTTTTTGTCGGAAATTAACATTTTTGTTGAAAAATCATTAGATTTAAAAGAAGATTCATAATTTTTGAATAATTTTAGGTCACGTTGGCGCTTTACATCATAATTTTGTATTTCCAGACAAAAATTATTATAATTTGAACATCGTATACCATTAAGCCATTTCCCTTTCAGGGTAAGCGTGACACTACCCGATTCGGGTAGTGTTTCTAGGTGGATAGTTTCTTGTAGTAAATAACTACAAGTGTGGGCTCACCACACCCACGATGTGCCAACAGCATGCAGTATTCTCGAATGGTCACCCATCCAAGTATAAACCGCGCCCAACGCTGCTTAACTTCAGTGATCCGACGAGAACTGGTTTTTTCAGCGTAGTATGGCTGTTGGCCATTATTCACTTATTATTATAAGAAAATTACGAAAGAGAGTGTAATGGAGTGAAGAGTGAAGTGAAGAGAGAAGTGGAGTGAAGAGTGTAGTGAAAAGTGGCGTGAAGAGTGGAGTGAAGAGTGGAGTGAAGAGCGGAATGAAGAGTGGAGTGAAGAGTTGAGTGAAGAGTGGAGTGAAGAGTGGAGTGAAAAGTAGAGTGAAAAGTGGAGTGAAGAGCGGAGTGAAGAGTGGAATGAAGAGTGGAGTGAAGAGTGGAGTGAAGATTGGCGTGAAAAGTGGAGTGAAGAGCGGAGTGAAGAGTGGAGTTAAGAGTGGAGTGAACATAATATAGAATATTTCAACAGTTTTGTATTGTGTTAGTGGTTTCTATCGGAAAATTAAATTTTTATTAAAAAGTCATTATGTTTTAATGGTTCATAACTTTGAACAATTTTGGGTTACGTTAGCGTTTACACAAAAAATTGTTTCTTTTTTTTTCCAAACAAAAATCATTAGATTTAGACCCAATAATTTTTATTTAAAATAATAAAATTTTAATTAGATTAAAATCAAATTTAAAATCCAGTTTAACGTCCAATACTCTAGTTAATGTATATAATTCCTGAAAATAAAAACAAGGATCCCACGACCAAATTTGAAAAACCACCACAAATGGCTCCTATTGTAATAAAAAAAAAATTTTCTTGAAAAAAAAAATTTCCTTGGACAAAAATAAAAAAGAGAAAGAAAGATGAGGAAATTTTTTTTTTAGAATTTTTTTTTTCAAATTACAATAGTAGCATTTTATGGTGGTTGTCCAAATTTAGTCGTTGGATTCTTATTTTTATTTTCAGGAATTCTATACATTAGATTTCGAATGATTTTTATAATTTTTTAACAATTTTAGGTTACATTGGCGTTGTATATGAAAATTTTGTATTTTCAAACAAAAATCATTATAATTTAAACAAGATTTAAAATTTTTCAACAGATTATTTAAAAAAATTAATTAAAATTATTATTATTATTATTTAAAATTATTTTGAATTATTATAATAACTTTAGGTTATGTCAGGGTTTTTTGTCAGGAATGTTTGAAATACATATTTTGTTTTTATTTTAAATCTATATTTTTGAATCATATATTAATTTTAAAGTTAAGCTATCAGTTTTTATCAATTAAAAAAATTATTGTTATTATATTATTATTATTGTAGATAATAAATTGTATGAAATACAAACATTTTGTATTAATATTAATTTCATATTTTAATTTAAAAATTGAATAAGCCAAAAAATATAATAACCGCTCGCGTATTTATTTTCTAGTTTTACAAAAAATCTTAAATTTAGGTATCGCACTGAAGGAGTTTATGAGCATTTTTAATCTTTAGGATTTCGTATTTTTTCTAGGCTGGGTGGGGGTGTGAGTGGGGAAAGGGAAGTAGAAGAGGGGTAAGAGCAAGCTAGTGGAGGGAAGAAGAGGGTCAGGGGAAGTCGAAAGAAAAGAAGAAGTAGGGTAGGAGTGGTTCCTAGCGGAAATTAGGGGGGGTGGTTAGAGAAGGGGAAGAAGTATATGTGGTATAGGGATGAAGAGGAAGAAAAAAAAGGCGAAGAGAGGAAAAAAGTAGGGGTGAAGAGGAAAGGAAGAACTAGGGTCAGGGTAGGGAAGGGGCAGTATGAATGTAGAGTGGTGGGTTGTAAGGAAGTAGCAGAGGAAATTAGGGGAGTAGCAGAGGGAAGTAGGGTAGTACAGAAGGAAAGTAAGTGATGAGCATCATGAGAGAGGAAGTATAGAAGGGGAAGTAGGATCTATATGGATGTAGTGGATGGGTGGGAGGGGGTCGTAGCAGAATTGAAGGAAGTGCTAGAGTAGGAATTGTAAGGTAAGTAGAAGAGTAGAAGCAGAAGTAGATGATGAAGTAGAAGAAGTGGGATGTGTGTGGGTAGCAGGCAAGAGGCAGAAAATTATGCAAGAGAGCCTAGTGCATTGAAGAGTGGCGTGAAGAGAGGAGTGGAGTGAAGAGAGGAATGGAATATAGAGAAAAGTGGAGTGGAGAGTAGAGTGAAGTAGAGTGGTAGGATTATATAGGATCAGAAAGGGGCAGAAGGAGAGTGATAGAGGAAACGGGGAGGTGAGTAGTAGGAATGAGAAAGAAAATTACAAAAGAGAGAGTAGTTGAGTGAAGAGTGGAGTGGAGAGAGGAGTGGAGTGGAGAGAGTAGTGGAGTGGAGAGATGAGTGGAATGTAGAGAGAAGTGGAGTGAAAAGTGGAGTGGAGAGTGAAGTGAAATGGAGTGGTAGGATTGTATAGGATCGGATAGGGGCGAAGAAGAGTAATAGAGGAAAGAGGGAGGTGGATATAAGGAAAGAGGAAGAAAATTACGGAAGAGAGTGTAGTGGAGTGAAGAGTGGAGTGGATTGGAGAGAGGAGTGGAGTGGAAAGATGAGTGAAGCGGAGAGAGGAGTGGAGTGGGGTGAGCAGAGGAGTGGAGAGAAGAGTGGAATGTAGAGAGAAGTGGAGTGAAGAGTGGAGTGAAGTGGAGTGGTAGGATTGTATCGAATCACTTAATTAACGCCCACGATGACCAATTTTTGAGGTAAAAATTGCAATCTCTTTCGAATTTAGGGGCAAGTTGATTAAATTGATCGATTTCGCTTGAGTTGATTTTCCTTGGAAATGTTGGACGGCGGAAGGAGGCTACTGAGGTAACTTTTGAACTGTTGGTAAAATTGACCTAGAAACCGAGCAAAGCTTTGACCATCTTGACGTAACACGACGTAACTGAAATTGATAGAGACGAAGTAAAGCGCTTTATACGTCAACAACTTACAATAGCCGACCTAACCTAACTCCTCCTTCCTTCTCTGATCTGGAGGAAACTCCGATCAACCGCATATTACCAACAGAATGGACCCTGATTTAGAGCTCAGTTCACTAATGGCCTTAGCCGAGTCGTAATTAATCGCGTAATTAAGCCTTTACATCCTCATATTCAATTAATGCATTTGAAGGCACAGCATATTGATTACGCAATCAATTTCGCGAATAATAATTCTTATTGCTCAATAAAAAAGTTTGAGATTGAAAATTTGAAAAAGAGTTTTGTATGTATGCAGTAAAGTGTCCAAAAAATTAATTTTTTTAATTTATAATTTTAAAAAATTCACCCAGGAAAGATGTGAGCTAGTAATGAGCTGTAACGAACCGTAACAAAATATTTCTAGCCCCCCGCCCCCCCTTACTGTACGTAATTCATGGTGAAAATTCATTTTCAAAATTCTCTGATTTTTCCTTGACCAATTTTTTTGTTTTCCCTTATCATTATCATTCAAATATCAGCATTTCAATCTAGTAATATTTTTAACACAAGGTTTTTTATAAACGGAATAAAACAATATTTCAGATACAAATTTAAAATTTTCATATTTAATTATTTATTTTAAACAAAAAAATGACTTTTCTACCATATAACATTATTTTTTAACGAAATACTTGAATTTTGAACAAAATATTTAAATTTTCAACAAAATAATGAAATGTTCAACAAAATACTGAAATTTTCAACAAATAATTAAGTTATCCACAAAATTAGTGAATTTTCAACCTAGAAACATGAATTTTCAACAAAAAAGTGCAACAGTTGATATTTCAACCAAAAAATATGAAATTTTGTTTAAAAAATGAATTTTAAAACCACAGAGACGAATTTTTAACAAATAAAGATTTTTCAGTCATGAAGAAAAATGTTTACCTAAACTGTTGAACCTTCAAGCCAAAAGACGAGTTTTCTATGTAAAAATTGAATTTTCAATCAGAAAATGTGAATTTTCAGCAAAAAAATTAATTTTCAACAAAAGTAGGTCAATTTTTAACCAAAGAGATAAACCTTCTTTAAAAAAAAAATTCAAGAAAGTAGTTCAGCTTGTTAAACCTTCAACCAAAAAGATGAATTTTTTAATAAAAATAATTAATCTTCAACGAAAAAGTGATTTCTCAACAAAGTCGTTTAACCAGAATTAAAAAAAAAAGTTGAATCCTCAAGCGAAGAAGATTAATTTTAAACAAACGGTTGCATTTTTATCCAAGAAAGATGAAATTTTTAATAAAACAGATGAATTTTTAAATCAAAAAGACAAATTTGAAAAAAATTGAATTTTCACCCAAAAAAATTTTTATTTGACTTTTCAACATTTAGATATGAGTTTTAGATAAAAAGTAAATTTTCTTCGGAATACTTGAATTTTCAACAAAAAAATTGAATTTTTAACCAAAAAGAATGACTTTTTAACCAAATTATCGAATCTTCAACCAAATAGTTACATTTTTATCCAAGAAAAGTGAAATTTCTACTAAAAGAGATGAATTTTCAAATCAAAAAATCAAATTTAAAAAAAATTTGAATTCTCATCCAAAAAAAGATTTGAGTTTTACTATTTAACATTAAAATATTAGTTTTAAGCAAGATGTAAATTTTCTACGAAGATACTGATTTTTTAACCCAAAAAGACGAATTTTTAACAAAACAGTTAAATTTTTAAACAAAAAGGATGGCTTTTTAACAAAACTGTTAAATTTTCAAACAAATAATAAATTTTATAGCTAAAAAGATAATCTTCAGTAGAAAGAATTTGAAAGAAAAAAAAATAATATAAATATAAATACAAGGCAAACAAATTACTAACAAGAATATCATTTCAGGGTTACCGCAAAACTTCATTTTTAAAATTCCTTAATTTTTCCCTGAATATTTTTTCATTTTTTCTGACCATTGATAATTAATTTAAAAAAAAATTAGAGACCATTTCAGCGCATTATTAATTGTAATAAAAATAACAAATTTTTATATCCTAAGTCCGATAATACCATAATTTTTTTATTTTACAAAATTCAGAGCTTGTTCCTCAATAAATAAAAAATACTTTTTAAGGGTGAAATAATTTTTTAGCCTTCAATTTGTAAGTAAAAAAAAAATTGAAAACTAAGAAAATTCATTTTTTGACCTAAAACGGTTTGGCGGAACCTTTAAACAAATTTTTTCAGATAAAAGAAAAATTATGGGAAAATTTTTTTACCGAAAAGAACAAATTTAGGGGGCTGCGTTTGCAAAATTCAAAATCATACCTTTTTCGGGGGCACGCTTATATATAGTAGAGTTATTCATTTTATAAGGCAAAAAAATAATTTTTGAATTCTCGAAAAATGACAGCATTTTTTCAAAATGCACTATTTTCCGAAAGGGCGCAGATATTTAAGATTTTCTTTCTTACTTCGACGTGGTTCTTCCTCTCTTAATCTATCTAAAAAAAAAGAAATTTTTTTTTAATGACAAATTGGCGGCTGTTGATTATTAAAAAAAAATACATTTTTGTTGTTGAATATTACTAGCCAAAGGAGGAAAATATGAAGAGAATTTTCATTACAATTTAAAAAAAAATGTATTTTGTATTTTCCTTTTGGCTAATGATTTTCGAGAAAACCCTTTTGTAGACTTTTTGTAGGAAAATATTTTTTAAATTGTACAATTCCAGTTTGTAAAACTAATTGCTGGAATATTTTTTAGTCGAAAATGTTCAAAATCCAATAATTTCAAATTCGATTATTAAGAAATAAAAATTAAAGAATTTTAAATTAGATTAAAATCAAATTCAAAATCCTATTTAACGTCCAATACTCAAGTTAATGTATAGAATTCATGAAAATAAAAACAAGAATTCTACTCCCAAATTTAAAAAAAAATCATAAAATGCTCCTATTGTAATTTAAAAAAAAAATATTTTCTTAAAAAAAAAAATATTTTCTTAAAAAAAAAAAATTTCTTAAAAAAAAAAAATTCTCAAACAAAAAAAAAATTTCTTGAAAAAAATTAAATGGATTTTATTCGATTATTCTTCTTCAATGATATTTTTCTCTTTCTCTATAAAAATGAAAATTGAAATGGAACTGTCAGCAGTTTATTTTTTCCCTGGAAAAGATCTGGAATTTAGGAATAAAATTTTTCAGCCACCCAAATATCCAAATATTTTATAAGTGAAGTATAAAATTAAAAAAAAAAATCTTTTATAAATTCAAGATACCCATCCGTAAAATGACAAAATTATCAATATAATTTTTTGTAATTTCTTTACAATACTCTATCGTTCAATTTTGTTATGCCTTATAACTTGAAAAAAATTTTTAATGGGTCTAGCAATTTTTAAGTTCTTAATCTTTAATGTATAGATTTCCTGAAAATAAAAACAAAAATCTAACGACCTTTGGACAACAACAATAAAAAAATAAAGAAATTTCTTGAAAAAAATTAATTTTCTTTGGACAAAAATAAAAAAGAGCAAAGAAAAATGAGAAGGCAACCAAACCAAATCCTTTCACTCCACTCCACTTTTCAATCCAGTTCTCTCTACATTCCACTCTTCTCTCCACTTCACTGCTCACTCCACTTCACTCCTCTCTCCGCTCCACTCATCTCTCCATTCCACTCCTCGCTCCACTCCACTCTTCACTCCACTACACTCTCTTTCGTAATTTTCTTCCTCTTTCCTAATATCCACCTCCCTCTTTCCTCTATCACTCTCCTTCGCCCCTATCCGATCCTATACAATCCTACCACTCCATTTCACTTCACTCTCCACTCCACTTTTCACTCCACTTCTCTCTACATTCCACTCATCTCTCCACTCCACTACTCTCTCCACTCCACTCCGCTCTCCACTCCACTCTTCACTCCACTACTCTCTCTTTTGTAATTTTCTTTCTCATTCTTACTACTCACCTCCCCCTTTTCTCTATTACTCTCCTTTTGCCCCTATCCGATCCTATACAATCCTACCACTCCACTTCACTTCACTCTCTTCACTTTCCTTCTCTACTACCCTACTTCCCTCTGCTACTCCCCTAATTTCCTCTGCTACTTCCCTAAAACCCACCACTCTACATTCATACTGTCCCTCTCCTACCCTGACCCTAATTCTTCCTTTCCTCTTCACCCCTACTTTTCTCCTCTCTTCACCTTTTTTTTCTTCCTCTTCACCCCTATTCGACATATACTTTTTCCCCTTCTCTAACCACTACCCCTAACTTCCGCTAGGAACCCCTCTCACTCCTACTCTATTTCTCCTTTTCTTCCTCTCGTATCCAGGCAACAAAAATATCAGCAATTTTTCGAAATTTTACGCAACTAGTGTGCCTTTTTGAAAATAATTTTATACAATTCGAGGCTTCCGTTATTTAGGTTTGTTTATTATTTAAAAAATTTCATAACACAATGCACATAACACTTTTTAGAAAAATTTTCATATTTTGATTTGTGGGGCAGTTTTATAATAGTGTCCAGAATGCATTCTTAAAAAAAAAGTAGTAGAAGAGTTTTTATTCTTTTTTTGCTCGGTTGGTCGGTAGCACAGTAAAGTTCAAACAATAGCAGAGACATTAATTATACGCTTTTTTGTATGCTAAACACCTCGTACTATCAGAAGCTAAAACACTCCTGTTATTGTTTTATCTATAATTGCTGAGAGTAAAAACATCAAATGTTAACTATGATTTATTTTCTTGCTTTAGTAATATGCATAAACAGAAATTAAATATAGTCTTACTTTAATTAATTAATTTATAAATTAATCACTTAATTAATTAATAAATCATGCTTAGGGGTCATCCTGAGGGTTATCCATAAACTACATTACCCATTTTTTATTTTGCGTTTCTATTTTAAATTTAATTTAATCAGAAAAAAGATCTTCTCCTTTCGCTCCGCTGGGATTCGAACGTCAGGTCAACTGATTGCCGGTCAGGTGCTCTACCACTAAGCTACTAGAGAGATCGGAAGAAGAATCCTTTTTCTGAAACACGCTTTCTTTTGCAAGATGTTATGTTTTAATCCAAGTCAATTTTTACTAGGAATCTTTATTATCATCGGAGATGGTAACGATCAATCAGAGGAGAAATCTTTCCCCAGACCGTGAAAATGGAAATCTACAATATCCATCAAAGGTATCTCCTCTAATACAGAAAATCTTTAACGTCTCTTCAGACTAGGTAGAGCTATAAATTCAAAAAAAATTTAATTAAATTTATTCAGAAAAAAGATCTTCTCCTTTCACGGTGTGTGAAAAGATTTCTCTTCTGATTGATCGCTACCATTTCGATGATAATACAGATTCCTAGTAAAATTGACTTCTATTAACGGATAACATATTGCGAAAGAAAGCGTGTGTCAGAAAAAAGATTCTTCTTCCGATCTCTCTAGTAGCTTAGTGGTAGAGCACCTGACCGGCAATCAGTTGACCTGGTGTTCGAATCCCAGCGGAGCGAAAGGAGATCTTTTTTCTGAAGAAATGTAATTAATTTTTTTTTTAATTTATAGCTCCATCTAGTCTGAAGAGGCGTTAGGTTTTCTGTATCAGAGGAGATAACTTTGATCGATATTGTAGATTTCCATTTTTCACGGTATGTGAAAAGATTTCTCTTCTGATTGATCGTTACCATCTCCGATGATAACATAGGTTCTTAATTAAAACTTAACAAAAGAATGAAATTTTTAAAGGAATCTGTATTATCATTAGAGAATAAGAGAAATTTTTAACGTCTTTTCAGACTAGATGAGCTATGAATTAAAAATTTTTTTAATTAATTTTTTTTCTCAAAAAAGATTTTCTCCTTTCGCTCCGCTGGGATTCGAACCACAGAACTTCTGATTTCCGGTCAGGTGCTTTTCCCATTAAGCTACTAGAGAGATCGAGAGAAGAAACTTTATTTCAGAAAATGTACGCATTATTATGCTAGATGTTACAAATAAAGTTTTTAAATGAATCTGTATTATCATTAGCGAATAACAGAAATTTCAACGTCTTTTCAGACTAGATGGAGCTATGAATTAAAAATTTTTTTAATCATTTTTTTTCTGAAAAAAGATCTCCTTTCGATCCGCTGGGATTCGAACCACGGAACTTCTGCGAAAGGAGAAGATCTTTTTTAAGAAAAAAAAAATAATTAAATTTGTAACAAAAATGTTGAATTTTTAATCAAGTATGGTTCAGTCCTCAATCAAAAAATGAATTCTCAACCAAAGATTAAAATTTCGCATTTCATGTATGAATGAATGAATTTTCAATCCAAAAGGATAGATTTTGAACAAAACAGTAAAATTTTCGACTAAAAAAATAAGTCAACAAAATAGTTGAATTTTAAACTAACAAAAATGAATTTTCACCGAGAATTTAATTCTTGATCAAGAGTGCTGATTTTTCAACCAAATAATTAAATTCTCAACTAACAAATATAAGTTCAACAAAAATGGAATATTTACACTTTCAGTTGAAGAATTAATTTTCAAACAAAAAATTCCAACCGGTAAATTTCAACTAAAAAACCAGATTTTTAGCAAAATGATGATTTTACAAAAAAGAAAATTAATAAAGTGTAGTTTAGATTTATAAAGTGTAGTAAGAATAAATAATATAAAAATAAATATAATAAAAACAAAAATTAATTGAGTTGCTTTATAAAATCATTTTAATTGTGAAATTAAAAAATCTGAGGAACTTTCAATGCGAGAAAAATAATAAATTTTCAAATTTTTCAAACGATGGAATTTCGATGAAAAAAAAATTATTTCTGGGCAAAAAGTGTAATGGTTGAAATTTCCACCAAAAAATATTAAAATTTTTAATAAAAAACGGCTGGATTAAACCAAAAAGTATGGATTTTCAACAAATTTTTCGAATTCTCAACCAAAAACGACTAATTTTCAAACCAAAAAGAGGAATTTTTGAAAAAAAAAGTTGGATTTATAACCCAAAAATATGCATTTTCTACCAAAAGAATTGACTTTTCAACCCAAAAAAGGTGAGAAGGGAATTTTCAACTCAAAAAGAGTTGAAAAAGAGTTTTCTGTCAAAAAAGTTTCTTTTCGACAAAAAAATTAATCTTCTACCAAATAGTAATTTTTTGAATAAATAATTTATTTATTAATAAAATAGTTGAATTTTTCACAAAAATATTTTTTTAGTTGAAAAAAATAATTTTTATAAACAAGTGACTTTTATTTCAGTTAAATTAAACCAAAAAAGATGAATTTCTAAGAAAATAGTTTAATCTACAGTCAAAAAGATGAATTTTTAAAAAGGAAGTTTAATTTTCCACCCAAAAATTCAAATTTTCCACAAAATAGAGGAATTTTTCACTAAACAGTTAAATTTTCAAATATACTCTATGAATTTTTAACAAAAAAGTTAATTTTTTACCAAGTTGTTGATTTTTCATAAAAATAGTTTTTTTTTCAATCGTATAGTTGGATTTTCACCAAAATAGTTAAATTTTCAACAAAAAGATGAATTTTCAACTGAATAGTTACATTTTCAAATAGAAAAGATCAATTTTCAATTAAAAATATAAATTTTGACCAATAATGGAATAAATATATTTTCAGGTCAAAAAACTGGTCATATTTTCCACTCTAAAGATGAATTTTCAATTAAAATGATCAATCTTCACAAAAAAAATTGATTTTCAATAAGATAGTTCAATTTTCAAACAGGTAGTTGAATTATCAAACAAAAATTTAGATTTTTTTTGACACATTTTTCGAAATTTTTAAAAATTTTCTTTAAAAATCAGTTAAAAAAAATAAAAGATCATTTTGAATTTTCCAGGAAACTTAAGAAAGATTTTTTTTTAAACCGTTAAAAATTCTTCAAAAGCTTCTTTCTTTGAAATCTTCAAAAATCAACATTTTGTTTTAAATCATTTGAAATCTTTTCGGATTTTAATTATTTTGAAATCTTCTAAAAAATTCTGCAACTTCTAAATATTTTTGGAAATAACTCAAAGTTTACCGTAAATTTCGTAAAATCCTGCAGAATTAAAAAACTTGTTTCAAAACCTTCCCGATTTTTTTTTGACAATTTTGGTAATCTTTTCAAATGTTTGGATATTTTTTTTAAACTTCTAGATATTTTTTAAACTTTTTCGTTCTTTTTTTAATTTTGTAATCTTGCAAAATCAAACATTTTTGTTTTAAAATCTTCTACATTTTTCTTCAAAATTTTAGAAAATCATTTGAAATCTTTTAAAAAATTTTCATTTTTCTTTTGAAATCCGTGTTTTAAGGAAGAAAGTCATTTAAAAGACCAGGAATCTTAACAAATTTTGATTGATTTTCTTGAAACTTTTCAAAATTCTTGAAAAGCTTCTTTTTTCCAAATCTTCAAAAATCTACAGTTTATTTCACATTTTTTTAAATTTTCTCAAAATTTAAATAATTTTCATTTTTTTTAAACGTTTACAATCTTTAAAAAGCTTTAGAAATAATTCAGTGTTTTCCTATAATTTTTTCAAATTCTGCAAAATTGAAAAACTTGCCTTAAAATCCTCCAGTTTCTTTGATGACAATTTTGGCAATGTTTCCAATTTTTTAAATATATTTTTATATATTTTCTTGAAATAAATTTTCAAAAATAAAAAATCATTTTCAATTTTCCTAGGAATCTTAAGAAATATTTTTCATTTTCTTGAAACCTTTTAGGATCCTTAAGAAGCTTCTTTTTTCGAAATGTTTAAAAATCTACATTTTCTTTGAAAGTTTTTTGAATTTTTCAAAAATTCTATATAATTTTTAAACTTATACGTTCTTGGTTTTAATTTTGTAATCTTGAAAAATTACGAATTTTTTCTTCAAATTTCCTACACACTTTTTCGAAATTTGAGGAAATCTTTCAAAAATCTTTCGAAATCTTTTGAATTCTTTTTCTATTTTCTCTTGAAATCCAATTTTTAACAAAGAAACTCATTTGAAATATGACCAGGAATCTTAAGAAATTTTGTTTGATTCTCTTGAAAATTTAAAAATTCTTAAAAAGCTTCTGTTTTTCAAAATCCTTAAAAGTCCACATTTAAAAAAAAAATTTAGTCTCTTCAAGAACAAAACAATTATCAAAAAATAAAAAAAATAAAAATTTCAACAACGAAAAAACCTAATTTTCAACAAAATAGTCTCATTTTCAATTAAAATTATCAATTTGTCAACCAAAAAAGCCAATAGACGAATTTTCTGCACCATGTTAAATTTTCAACCCGAAAATTTTAATTTTCAAAATTGTTTTATTTAAAACCAATTCAAATTTCGACTAAATAAATTTTTGAACCTTTTCAAAACTTCTACATTTTTTGAACATCTTTATAAATAATTCATATTTTTCTTAAAATGGTTTGAAATCCTGCAAAAATAAAAATCTTGTCTAAAAATTTTCCCGATTCTTTTTGACAATATTCTGAAATATTTTGGAATCCTTTTAAGTATTCTCTGAAAATAAATTTTTCGAAATAAGAAATCATTCTCAGTTTTTCTAGGAATTTTGATAAATATTGTAAATTTTCTTGAAACGTTTCAAATTTTCTCGAAAATTTTTTCTTTTAGCATTCTTAAAAATCTACATTTTGTTTGAAATTTTTTCAAACATTTTTAATATCTTTTAAACTTAAACTTTTTTAAAAATATTTTTTCTTTTCCTTTCTGAATGCTAGATTTTAAAAGAGCCATATAAAAAACAGAAAAAAATTTTTGTCCCGTATTATTTTCAAGTAGATAATGTTGAATTTTTTGCATCGAAAAAAAAGATACAGAAAAGTTGACATGGTAATGGTTACCCAACGTGGTTGGTAAATTTTACAACGGTAATTTTGAATTGAATTTAAAAAAAAAATTTTGAATAAAACTTTTAATTTCACTCTGAAATCGCGTAAAGATTACTTTAAAATGCGATATTCAATATCAAAAGGTAGTACTAACGCGGCAGAAAAAAGACAATGCCGTCGTAGATGGATAGATAGAGGATCGGCAAAAGCCCGAAGCGAGAGCGTTAGCAATTTCTGAACGGACACTCAATGTACTTGGTAAACCCACTTCAGAAAGTTTCACAAGAGAAAATTTGTTGCAGAAAATAAATTTTATATTCATCCTCAATGAAACTTTCCCCCTCCCTAATTTCCCCCTTTCATAATTTCTCTCCTCCACTTCCCCTCCCTTACACTCCAACATTCACTTTCACTGATTTCCCAAATTCTTCCTCCGCTTTTCCCCGTCTCCTTACTTCACCGGCTAACCTCGTTTCTATACTTCCCTAACCCTAATTTTTCCTTGCTTCCCCCCCTCAATTTTCCCTACTTCCCAACCCTGTATTCCTCCTAAGTTCCATCTACCCACTTACTCCACCTCACACCGCTACTTCTCATCCTCTCATTTTCCATCTCTTCTCCTCCCCTCATTTTCCATCACTTCTCCTCCCCTCATTGCGCCTCACTTCCTCTACTTGCGTCCTCATCTATCCTCCCTTCTGTGCTTCTCCTCCCCTTATGGCCCCCAGTTGCTCTCTCCTCACTTATCGTACTTTCTTATCCCTCAATTCTCCTGATTGCCCTTGCTTTCTTTTCTCTGCTTCCTTGCTCCTCAATTTCCCTCCTCTAATTTCCGATACTTCTCCACCCTTCATGACCCCAGTTTCCTTCTCCTCAATTATCCTACTCAACTACTCCTCACTTCTCCTGCTTCCCCTTGCTTGCCCCTGCTCCTCTGCTCCTTGATTAACCTCCTCTCATTTCTCATACTTCCTTTTCCCTCATTTCCTCTGCTTACCCAACCTTAATTTTTGTTACTTTCGCAACCTTTATTTCCCCCTCTTACCCTTTCCTAACTTTCCTTGCAGTCTCTTCCTGATTATTCCTCACTGTCGCTCTTCTTACTCATTCTATTCCTCTCTTATTTTCCATCACTTTCCTTACTTCCTCTCTCCTCATTCCCATCATTCTACTGTTCCTTCTCTCGTTTCTCCTACAGACCCTCTAATTTCCACCAACTTCCCCTACTTCTCCACCCCTCATTTCCCATCACCTTCCCTACTTTCCCTTACCTGAATCTCTCTCTACTGTCCCTCCCCTCATCTCACTTCATCTCCTCTAATTCCCATTTTATTTTCCATCACATCTCCTACTCCCCCTCCCATCATTTCCTTCACATCCACTACTGTCCCTCTTCTCACTCCCCCTTCCCTCATTTTTTCAAATTTACATAATTTGTTTATATATTAATAACTTGTTATTTAATGCCACATAGTTTGGTTAAAATAATTATTTATTTATTTAATTTAAAAATAAACCCGACCGTAGACTAATTACAGGATTACATATTAATTAATTTAATAATAATAGGATGTAATTAGATTGTAGAAACTTCAGACGTCGTCATATATACCATCCATTGGCTCTTTTGAACCTTTTTTTTACCGTCCTCCAATTCATTGTTTGACTCTGAAAAAGAAGCAATATTTAATTTATATATTACGAAGTTTCCGCAATTTTCCGCAAGATAAGAAACAAGGAATCTGTATTATCATCAGAGAATAACAGAAATTTTTAACGTCTTTTCAGACTAGATGGAGATATGAATTAAAAATTATTTTAATTAATTTTTTTCTGAAAAAAAAATCTTCTCCATTCGCTCCGCTGGGAATCGAACCTCAGAACTTCCAATTGCCGGTGGGGTGCTTTCCCATTAAGCTACTAGAGCGATCGAGAGAAGAAACTTTTT
>CAKNYM010049702.1:85304-99516 GCA_932195095.1 Andricus curvator
ATAGGATAGGATAGGATAGGATAGGATAGGATAGGATAGGATAGGATCAAATAGGATAGGATAGGATAGGATCAAATAGGATAGGATAGGACAGGACCGGGTAGGGTAGGGTAGGGTAGGATAGGATAGATCCGAATAGAATAAAATAAAATAACATAAAAAAAAATAAAAAACCATAACTAAAATTCTACTATAAAAGGTATATAAAATATTAAATAAACTTACAGTTGCTCAATCTCTCATAGGTTTTAGCAAGTGTGAGTTAAAGAATACTTCATAGCTTTGGCAATCCTCTTTTGCGACGCGCATGGTATCGCTGCTTGAATCATACCCAGTTTCGCCTTTTGAACATCTGGACTGTCCTCACATTTATCACTAACAAAAGTACCGAAGCGCTCATCAGTAGGTTCGTACAAATCCGCTCCTTCTTTTAATATGTTATCAGTAGCAATTCTTAAAATTTTATTAGCTTTTTTAGCATTGGCCAACCTAGTTTTCATGTCAACGTCACACTCGTCCTCATAATCCTTAGTCCCTATATTAAAATATTCTTTTAGCGTATGTCTTATGTCCTCCTTCTCAGCTTTGGATCCCGAGAACCCTGAAATTTTTTAAAATAAATTTGTTAAGTATTATATATGGCAATCTAAGTTTCATTCATTCATTCTGTCCACATTCAAGCTCCTATGCTTATTCATCGCAGCTTATTCAGCAATTTCTGGTGAAACGCGGTTTTACACGCAATTGGTCCGTTATCTCCATGTTGTATCATCAACCCGAAAAAATTAAGTTTCAATTAGAAAATTGAATTTTCGACCCAAGAAAGACAAGTTTACAACCAAATAAATGAATTTCTTAATAAAACAGATTCATTTTTAAGCAAAACTGGAATAGTTACAGTTTCAGCTAAAAAATTAATGTTCAATTAAAAAAGGCAAATTTTCAATAAAATACGTGAATTTTCAACTAAAAAAGATAATTTTTAAACAAAATATAGAATAGTTTAATTTTCAGTGAGAAAAATTTATTTTCGAAACAAAAATTTAAAAAAACTTTAAACCTTCAGTAGAAAAATAAATTAATGTTCAACTAAATAAAACAAATTTTTTAAGGAAACAGATGAATTTTCAACCAAAAAAATTAAATTTCGATCACAAAAGATCAATTTTTCACCAAAAATGGAATAGTTCTATTTCCAGTCCCAGAAGTGAATGTTTAATGAAAACAAATTAATTTTTAACCGAATAATTACATTTTCAACTCAAAAGATTAATTTTCTACCAAAAAAGAACAATTTTCAACAAAATGCATGCATTTTCAACTAAAAAGATAAATTTTGACCAACGATAGAATACTTAAATTTTCAGTGGAAAAAATAAATTTTCAACCAAAAAAAAAAGGAATTTTCAACAGAATAGTTGAATTTTAAGGAAAAAAATTAATTTTGAACCAAAAATAGAATAGTTAAATTTTCAATAAAAAGATCTTCAACTAAGTAAAATAAATTTTCAACGAAATCCTTGAATTTTCAACCAAAAAAATTAAATTTATATCAGAAAAGATACATTTTTTACAAAAAACAGAATAAATCAATTTTCAGTCACAGAAGTGAATGTTTAACTAAAATTAAGTATCATCAACGAAAAAAAAAAGTTTTAACCGAATAAATAAATTTTCAACTCAAAAGATAAATTTTCTACCTAAAAGGAAAATTTTAAACAAAATACATGGATTTTTATTTAAAGATGATCAATTTTCAACCAAAAATAGATTGCTTAAATTTTCAGTTGCAAACATAAATTTTCAACCAAAAAAAAAACGAAATTTGATCAAAATAGTTATAATAATCATCAACCGAAGAAATGAATTTTTAACCAAAAATAGAATAGTTAAATTTTCAGTAAAAAAATAAATTTTCAACTTAATAAAATTTTGTAACCAAAATAGTTGAAAGTCAACCAAACCGAGAATTTTCATTTAAAAAATTAAATTTCTATCAAATAAAACAAATTTTCACAAAAAATGGAACAGTTCAACTTTTAGTCACAGAAGTGAAAGTTTAACTAAAACTGTGACTGTGACAATAAAAAATTCATTTTCAACCGAATAATTGAATTTTCAACTCAAACGATAAATTTTCTACCAAAAAAAAAAAAAAAATTCAACAAAATAAAATAAATTTTCAACGGAATAGTTCAATTATCAACCAAACAGATGAATTTTCCCAAAAAATGGAAAAGTTCAATTTCCAGTCATAGAAGTGAAGTTTGAACTAAAATTACGTATCTTCAACATTAGAAAAAATTAATTTCCAACCGAATAATCAAATTTTCAACCCAAAAGATAATTTTTCTGCTAAAAAAACGAATTCTCAACAAAATACATGAATTTTTGACTAAAAAAGATAAATTTTCAACCAAAAATAAAATACTTCAATTTTCAGTTAAAAAAAAAAGAGTTTCCATTGGAAAAAAAAAACAAACAATTTTTATCAAAATAGTTGAATTTTCACGTAAAACCGATATATTTTGAACATTTTTTCCAAAAAATTGAACAGTTAAATTTTCAGTAACAAAATTTGTATAACAAAAAATAATTTTCAATCCATGAAATTAATTTCCAACAAAAAGATTAATTTTCTACCAATAAAAATAAATTTCTAACAAAATACAGGATTTTTAAAACAAATATTTGAATTTTGAAAGGAATTTTCAATCAAAGAAATGAGTTTTTAGACAAAAAGTTAATGTTGCAATCAACAAGATCAATTCTTGACAAAAAAAGATTAATTATCAACAAAATAAAAACATTTTTAACCAAATAGTTTAATTTGCATCTGACGAAGATAAATTTTTTAACCAAACATGGAATAGTGAATTTTTCACTGGAAAAAAAATTAATTTAAAAAAAAAAATTGAAATACGAAAATAAAAATACGAGATTATTCGGTCATCAAATGCCGCGAAATTTCAGTGAAAAAACTAAATTTAAAAGACTAATTGGATTATCCTCTTTAGTTGAAAATTCAATTATTCAATTAAAAATTCATTTTTTCGTTGTTTGAAGATTCGTAATTTCAGTTAAAAATGACTTTCTTTAACTGAAAATTTAACTATGTTATTTTGGGTCGAAAGTTAATCGTTTTCGATAGAAATTTAAACTTCTTGGTTAAAAACTCATCTGTTTTGTTAAAAATTTAACTATTTCGTTAAATATTTATTTTATTTAGTTGAAAATTTTTTATTTCACTGAAAATTTAACTATTCTAGTTTTGGTTAAAAATTCATTTCTTTGATTGAAAATTCCATTATTTTGATGGAAATTCTATTTTTGGATAAAAATTGATATTTTTCACTTGAAGATTCATAATTTTAGACAAAAATTAATTTCCTTGGTTCAAAATTTAATTATTTCATTTAAATTCGCTTTTTAGTAAAAAATTAATTGTTTCAACCAAAAAAAATGTAATTTCTATAAAAAAAGATAAATTTTCCACAAAAAATAGAATAGTTCAATTTTTAGCCACAAAAGTTTTAATTCAGAAAGATTAATTTTCTGCAAAAAAAGAATTTTTTTTTTTAATTTTCAAGAAAATAAATATTCAACCAAAAAAAAAAAAAAGATTTTTAACAAAATAGTCAAATTTTTAATTTAAAAAATTCATTTTCAGCCAAAAAGATGAAGTTTCAACTATTGAAAATTAATTTCCAACCAAATTTATATACTATTTTCGGTTAAAAAACGATTTCTTTGATTAAAAATTGAATTATTTTGTCGATAATTCATTTTTTTTACATTAATTTTTCTAACTGAAAATGTCACTATTCTATTTTTGGTTAAAAATTTATCTTTTTTAGTTAGGGATTTATCATTTCAGTTAAAAATTCGTTTTTTTGGTTGAAAAGTGAACTATTTTGTTTAAAATTCGTTTTTTTAGTAGAAAATTAATTGTTTCAACTGAAAATATAACTATAACATTTTTGTTTAAAAATTCTTCTTTTTTAGTAGAAAATTCATTTCTTTTGTTGAAATTGGTTTTTTTTAGGCTGAAAATTCCATTTCCGTAGAAAATTCGTAGAAAATTTATTTAAAATTTTTGAGATTCAAGATTTAAGTAATTTTTAAACAATATCTATTAAAATATAAAAAATATCTATTATCACACTTTTGGTTGAGAATTAATTTTTTCTGGAAGATTCATCACTTGGTTGAAAATTTAACTATTTTCTGAAAATTCCTTTTTTGTTGGTTGAAAATTAATTGTTTTAACTGAAAATTGATTTCTTACATTTCTAGTTTCAAATTCATCTTTTTGAGTTAAAAACTAAAATCGTTTAAATAAAATTTAGAAACAAAGTTTTTTTTTGCATTAACATTATCCACATTATTCCTAGGTCTAAAGTTGTTTTTATACCCGAAAGAAAAATTCATAACAGTTCCGGAAAATAAAAAATTGGTCATGGAATTTCAAAATTGGGATTTTTTAGCAATTCAAATTTTCTTTTTAAAATTTTTTTTTCATTTTTTCAGATATGGTATCTAATTTATTTATGTTTAAAGGCAAATAACACTGTAAAATTCATTTAATTAATTAAGCAAAAATTGGAAATAATTTATTTAACCCTTAAAGGACACATGGGGTCACAGTGACCCCACGGACTTTTCGATTTTTTTTTCGATTGTCTACATTTTTTTTCAAGTATTTTTTTCCAATAGTTAAATTATCACTGAGGCTTTGGAAATATGTTATTCCTATTTTGTATTGTTTCAACATCACTAACGATTTTTTTAAATCCAAAAATATCGTTTACTTTTGATCTGAGAGCTATTTTAAGTCGGTGGGGTAAGTGAGACCCCATGTGTTCTTTATGGAATTATTATTTTTATTATTATTATTTTTTTTATTATAATTTTTTTTTTATTTCCTTCGAGGGTTAAATCAATTAATAAATTATTTAAATTATTTACGAACTCACCAGCAGAAAAAGCAATCAAAGCAATGACGACGAAGTTCATCATGGAATTTTATAAAAAAACATCAGAAAAGACAAAATATAAGATTTTTTTAATTTTTCGTACTAATAACCGGATGTTGATGACGGACCACTTATATACTGAAATTTTCGAGATAACCTTCAAACCAAGGAAAATATAAAGATAGCGAAGCGTGGTGTCTATATTTAACGTTCATTTACCTAAAAAAAAACAGGTGTATAAAAAGTACTTCTTATCAAAGTCTGATTGTCAGTGTTATAAACTGGGATCTGAAAAACAGAACTTTTATCTAGAATTTAAAAATCTTATTTTCAAATTTAAGAAATTCTTTCTTTAACTGTTTTTTTTTTTTTATTTGAAGTGAAAGTAGGGAAACCTCCCTACAGTGGATAATGCAACTTACAGTAAATAATGATTAAATAAAAATACTAATATATGTAAAATTATTAATTAAAATTAATTAAAATTGAAATTAGTAATTTTTTTTTATTTGTCCTCTTAATTGATGATTATCCACTGTAGGTCGCATTATCCACTGCAGGTCGCATTATCCACTGTAGGTCGCATTATCCACTGCAGGGAGGTCTCCCCTATCCTTCAAAGAAGCTCAAATTTTGATTATAATGCCGTTTTCCTCCTATTTCAATTAAAAGTTTTTTTTAAATACTATTTGTTCATTAAAATTTTTTTTTATTTATATAAAGTACTGAACAAATTTTAAGAAATTGATTTAATCTGATTATTTGTAACCAATAAAATTATTCATTGAAGCCAAACAAATTCTTTTAAATATATGTACTCTAGGGTAATCAAAAAAAAAACTTTTTTCTCTCTATTTTGTGAGTTTCCGAAAAAAAGGAATTTAAATTTTTTTCAAATTTCTCAATATTAAGACATGAACCCGGCTTTTTGAAATTAACATGGAATTTTAAACGGAAAAAGCTCAGTTTTCAGAAAAATTGGAAAAAACTACTTGCTATTAACTTTTCGTAAATTGAATTTCAGTTTATTTTTGAAAAATATTTAGAAATCGTTTCTATCCTATAACTTTCAAATTTGACGCCCCAACCCCTTTTTAGTGTGCCCGGAAAATGCCCGGAAAATCAAAAATAGGAATTTTACTTAAAATTCGTGCTTGGAACGGGCTTTTTAAAATTTTTTCCAACATTAATTTTTCGTATTCGATAACTGAAAAGTTTTTAAGTATTTTTTAGCAATTTTCAAATTATTTAAAAAATTATTATATAATTTTTTCAAGTCAGGAAATTTTGTCGAGAGCATGCCTAATTTTATTTAAGTTGCAAAATAAAATTGAAAAATTGTTTTTTCGTATTAAACCTAACTTTTTTATGAATATTTAAAAATTCTATTTTTGGTTAAAATTTGATCGTTTTAAGTTGAAAATTTATTATTTTGTTGAAAATTTGTTCTGCTTGGTATAAAATTAATCTTCTTGTTTGAAAATTATTTTTTTTTTGCTTGGAAAAATTGAAAATTATTTTCTTTTCAGTTAAATTCAACTGTTTTTTATTAAAAATTAAAATCTTTTCAGTTAAAATATCAACTATCACAATTTTCCAGAATTCATCTTTTCTTGGCAGATTTAATTAATTGGTTGAAAATCAAATTTATTAATTAAAAATTAATCTTTTTGGTTGAACATTGAATTTTTAACTGAAAATTCACCTAATAAATTTTTGGTTGACAATTTATCTTTTTTAGTTAAAAGTTCACGTATTTTGTTGAAAATTCCTCTTTTTTTATAGAAATTACTCTTCTTGATTAAAAATTCATCTCCTTCTTTAAAAATTTAACTATTTCGTTAAAAATTTATCTTTTTCGGTTGAAAATTAATCTTCTTGGTTGAAAATTCTTTTTTTTTTTGCTTGGAAATTCAAAAGTTTGGTGGCAATTTTTTCCCTCTCATGACTGAAAAATCTTTCTTAGTTGAAAATTCAACTTATATTAAAAATTTTTTTTTAATTCAACTGTATTTTATTGAAGATTAAAATATTTTTTGGGTTAAATATCAACTATTACATCTTTCTTTCAGAATTTATCTTTTTGGAATGAAAATTTGATTTATTGGTTAAAAATTATATTCTTTTTTTAAAAATTAACTTTTTTGTTCAAAAAATCAGTTTATTAATTGAAAATTTTGTTCTCTGGTTGAAAAATAAGCTATTTTGTTGAAATTTTTTTTTTTTTTTGCAAATTATATATTTATTTTACTTATTCAATTTTTGATTGAAAATTTTTTTATTTTTTTTATTTAAAAATTATTCTATTTTGTTTAAAATTCATCTTTTTGATTCAAAATTCAATTATTAGGTTGAAAAATTGTATTTTTTAGTTGAAGATTCAACAATTTCGTTGATAATTCATGTATTTTGTTGAAAAAATTTTTTTCTGGTTCTTGTTTAAAAATTAATCTTCTTGTTAAAAAAATCATCCTATTGGTTTATAATCTAACTATTCCAGTTTGAAGATTTATTATTTTAGTTGAAAATCCATCACTTTTGTTTAAAATGCAACTATTTTTTTTTAATTTGTTTTTTTTTTTGGTTAACAATTTTTTTTTTATTGAAACATTCCAGTTGTATATTCCATCATTTTAGTTGAAAATTTATCTCTTTGGTTGAAAATTAATTTTTTTAACAAAAAATATAACTAATAAATTTTTGGTTGACAATTTATCTTTTTGATTTGAAAATTCCTTTTTTAACTGAAAATTTAATGACTATTTTTGGTTAAAAATTTGTGGATTCATAATATAATGAAAAAAAAAGTTAAGCAAATAATAATTGTTTAAATAATTGCAAGACGTCTTCAAAAAAAATATTATTCCTGAAATTCATTAGGTGTGTCATTATTTCCAGAAAATACACAAATTTCACAATTTGGAATGAAAACAAAATTTGAAACAAATATAAATTGTTTAAACAATTGAAAAGTACCCTTAACAACAAATATTATTCTCAACATTCACTTAATGTGTAATTAATCTTACAAAATACTAAATTATGCTTTACAGGGAAAATTAAAAATTAAAAAATTAAAATAATTGTTTAAACAATTTAAAATTAGTTCAAGAATACTAATATTCAATTTCCAAAAATTTAATAAAAAGTAGTTCTTTTTCCAATTTTTCCATTTAAAATTCCATGTTAATTTCGAAAAAATGTGAAAAAATCTAAATTATTTTAACATTGTCATCTTTATTGAAACAATATGAAGGAAATGTTTTAAAAAAATGCGTAAAACGCCCACATCACCTTCACCAACAACGCATTTATCAATTACTGTTTAAAAATGGAAAAACAAAAATTATGTACACACTTAATCTATTTCACCTTAATTTTATTTCCTTTAACATGAATAAACCAAAAAAAAATATAAAAAAATAAAATAAATTATTTCGAGGGGTCCCCCCATAAGAGAAAAAAGACGTGTTTTTAAATTTTATTTACAATCAGCCATAGAATACAAATACAATTTTTTTCTTTTAATTTCACCACCATAAGTCTGTTTTATGGTGTCCCAAAATAACCCCATTAGTGAGAAATTTGATTTTTCGACATTTTGACACTAATTAATTAAATAATAAATTCTTTAATACTACCTTATCATGATTTGAGGGAAAAATTAAAAAATATTAATCATGGTTCAAACAATTTTGAATTAGTTTAAAAATACTTGCAAGCTTCTTATTTATATAGAATACAAAAAATTCATGTTGTAATAAATACCAAAAAATCCCGCATTTATTATAAACAATACAAAGGGGTGGTGGGGGCGTAATATTCAAAAGTTATGGGGTTGAAATTATTCCTTTAAAATTTCTTAAGTAGGGACTAATATTCAATTTCAAAAAATTTAACAAGTCGGTATTTTTTCCCATTTTTCCAAAAACTGAGCTTTTCCCATTTAAAAAGCCCTGTCAGTAAAAAAATGGGAAAAAATCCCGACTTGTTAAATTTTTTGAAATTGGGGGGGGGGCCCCCCTGCCCGCTAGAATAAAAAAAAAATTTGATTTATTTTTGGATCGCCCAAATTCATGTTAACAAGAATCTGCAGAAAAAAAATGATTTCGAGAAATCCTCAACCCCCATGAAATTTAACATGTATATCCCATGAGAAAAAAAAACATATGTATACATGAATAAATATATGCAAAATACGAATCCAAACTAATTTTTTTAATATCACCCCCATAAGTCTGTTTTACAGGGTCCCAAAGAAATCCCATAAGTGAAAAATTAGGTTTTGCGAGTTTTTGTCGAGAATTATATATTTTTTCTGTTTCTTTCAGTAAAAACTATTTCTAACATGAAATGTTACTTTCCTCTGATAATAAGATATTTAAATAAATTGTTTAAACAATTTATTATTGCTTTAAGCAATTTTCTCTGAGAAAAGAGTTAGAAAGTCGCGGTTTTTTTCGAATTTTCCCAATTTTTGTCCACTTTTTAATTAGAGTGGGGTAGTAATTAATTAGAGTTGACAAACTTAATTGTTTAAACAATTTATCATTATTTTTAGTAATATTCTCTTTAAATAATGCACGAATTTTGCAGTTATTTCAGAAATTTTCAGTTCTTTCTTGACTTTTTAGTTATGAACAATTAATAAACGAATATCAACAATAATCATTTTTTGATAATTGCATTAATTATTACCTTACTTTGAGTTAAAAGTGGCCAAAAAGTTAAAAATTTGAAAAAACTGCAAATTTCTATCATTATTTGGAAACAATATTATAAAAAATAATAATAAATTGTTTAAACAGTTATTTTTTGATAATTGCATTAATTATTACCTTACTTTAAGTTGAAAGTGGACAAAAAGTTAAAAATTTGAAAAAAACTGCAAATTTCTATCATTATTTGAAAACAATATTATAAAACATAATAATAAATTGTTTAAACAATTATTTTCGTTAACTTGCATTAATAATTACCTCACGAAGTGAAAAGTGGACAAAAAAGTAAAAATTTCAGAAAAAACCGCAGCTGTCTAGCATTACTATAGGAGAAGATAGTTATGAACAATGATAATTTGTTTAAACAATTATTGCATTAATTATGGACTGTAAGTGAAAAGTAGATGAAAACTTGAAAATTTCAGAAAAAAACCGCAACTTTCTAGCTTTACTCAAAGCGAATAATAATAAAAATAGTAATAAATTGTTTAAACAATTAATTTTGTCAACTTTAATTGATTATGCTTTTTTTTTAATTAAAAAGTTGAAAGCAAGATGAAAAATTCAGAAAAAAACGTGACTTTCAAAATTTTTAATAATTTCGGAAAAGAGTGTGGAAGATTTAAAAGCAAAATTCTTTCATTTTGAAGGATTACAAAATTTTAGAAAAAATTCGAGTAAGTTAAAGAGATATTTAGAAATTTTGAAAATATTCAAAAATAATTTAAAACTTGCAAAAATTTCGAATTTTTTTCAATCTAGATTTTTGAAGATTTAGAAAAGAAGAAGCTTCTTAAGAATTTTTAAAAATAATGTCAAGAGAATATTTAAAAAGATTTCAAAACATTTTAAAAAATTTCCAAAATTTTCGAGAAAAAATCCTGAAGATTTTAAGGCGATATTTTAAATTTTGCAGGTTCAAACAAATTTGGGAAAAATTAGAATTATTTTAAAAGATACTCAAAAAGTTTAGAAGTTTCTAAACGAGTCAAAAAGATATCAAATTTTTTTTTTAAATTTCTCAAAATATAAAAAAAAAATCCACATACTTTTTCTGAAATTTCTATAACTTTTTCAAAATTTCAGGAAATTTCGGAAAATAAGAGAGCCCTGAAACTTTACAAAGAAAGTATTCATTAAATATGCTTCCGATATTTTGATAATTTTTGAATTTTTTAAGAATAATTCAGCTAAAGTGGTTTTAAAAAGTCCAAAATTATTGCAATCTTTTTTTCTTCATTAAAGATTTGAATTTCTTGATTCTTTTTTATAATGAATACGATTTATTTGATCTTATACCACGAAATTTTTTTCAAAAATGTGAATTAAAAATAATAAAATATTGCATTTTCAACAAAATATATGAATTTTAAACTGAATAGTTAATTTTTTAACCAAGAAGACAAATGGTTAAATTTTCAAATAAAAAGGATCAATTTTGAGCCAAATAGTGAAATGTTAAACTAAAAAAGATGAATTTTCAACCAAAAAGTTAATTTTCTATTTAAAAAAAAAAATTCAGCAGAAGAGGTAGATTTTCCACCTATTAGTTGAATTTTTAACTAAAAAGGATTAATTTCTGATCAAATATTTGTATTTTCAACTAAAAAATATAAATTATGAACCAAAAATAGAATAATTGAAGTTGCAGTTTAAAAAAAATATATTTTTCAAAAACAAGGATTTTCAAAAAATATTTATATTTTCAAACAAAGTGATGAATTTTTAAATCAATGATCAATCTTTAACTGAAATAGAAAAACTTTAAACCAAAAAGATGAATATTCAACTAGTAAGATTAATTTTCTACCAAAAAATACGAATCTTCAATTAAAAGAGATCAATTTTCAACCAAAAATTAAATATTTAAATTTTAAGTTAAAAAAATTAATTTTCAGACCTTTTAAAAATAATGTTTTATTAATTTTCAATTCTTATTAAATGACGGGAATTTTTAAAGAAGACAAATTTTTCAGTCAGAAAAGAAAAAAAATTTCAACCAAACTTTTGAATTTTTAAGTCGAAATGACTCAAATAAAAATATAGTAGTACACTTTTTAATAAAAAATAATATGGACTAAAGAATAATTGTTTAAATAAAAATTAAAAATAATAAGATAGTATTTGTAATGCTGATAGTAATCACTTTTTATTTAACGCTACTTATGTTAGTTTAATTACAATAATTATTTATTTATTTATTTTCGAAATCTCTTGCGACTTTTTTGCCAGCTTCGATTTTGTTGTTTAGCTCTGAAAAAGAAACAATATTCAATTTTAAATATATTAATCTTATATAAAATCCTTCTCAATTTGTTAATTTTATGATAAAATGTATATGTCAATATTTCTAAAAGTTATTAATAAAAGATAAAATTGTACTTCTAAATGATTTTTTATTTTGAAAAATGAACTTTAGGAGAAAATTAAAAGAGATAAAAGTGTTTTGAAATTTTTTTCGATTCAAGTTTAGCAAAAATTTAGAAGTTCCGAGAAAATTAAAAAGTAATTAAAAAATTTCACAGATTTACACAATCTAAAATAAATGGCAAATTTTTGAGAATTACTGAACAAAATTTTGAAGCTTTTTAAGAATTTTTAAATGCTTCAAGAGCATGAATAAATTTTCTTGTGATTCCTGGGAAAAATTTCAAATTTTCAACAAAAAAATTGGAAGATTTTTAGGCAAATTTTTCGAATGAAAAAGAAATTGAGAAAAAATTGGAATCATTTTGAAAAATATAAAAAGATTCGGAAATAATTTGAAATTTAAAAAGATTTCAAAAAATTTAAAACAAAATGTAAATTTTTAGATATTAAAAAAAATGTACATATAAGATTTTTAAGGATTTTGAAAGCTTAAAAATAAAAAACTTTTCTTCAGATTCCTAGGGAAATTTTTAATGATTAACATTTTAATTAAAAAAATTAATTAAAGATTTTGAAGATTGCAAAATACGTAAAAAAAAAATCTGGATTCTGAAAGATTTAAAGAAAAATTTTTTTTAGTTTGCAGGATTTGAAAAAAAATTATTCTTTTAAATATTATTAAGCATTAGTTATTTCAAAAGATATTTGGATGCGTTGGCAGTTTTTGGAAGATTTGAAAATAAGTTTAATCGTGAGAAGATTCCAAAAAAATTTTGTTTGTAAAAGAGTTCAATCTATTAAAAGATTTTAAATTTTGCAAAATTATAAAATTAAAAGAAAATTGTGTAAATTTGAGAGATATTTAGAAGTTTCGAAAAGATTTCAAAATAATTTAAGGATGTTGAAAGGTTTTAAGAGAATAAAAAAAATTTCTTAAGAATTCTGTGAAAATTAAAAATGATTTTTCTTTTAAAAAATTAATCCTAAGAGAATATTGAAAGAGATTTTAGATTATTTCAAAAGATTTCCGAAATTATCCAAAAAAGCTGGAAGATTTTAAGGCATTTTTTGAATTTTTTGGAATTAAAAAAAAAATTAGGGAAAGCTATTATTATTTTAAGAAATAGGAGTTTTGAAGACATTTAAGATCAATTTGAAATTGGACAAGAATTATCATTTTTTTAATAAGACATAAATTTTTAAATATTTCGAAGTTTTTAAAGAAAATTTTAAAAGCTTTCAAAATATTTCTGAAAATGTCGAAAAAATGTGGAAGATTTTAAGACAATTTCCTCAATTTTTCAAGATTAAAAAAAAATTAGGAAACTTTCGAGTTATTGTAAAAATATTTATCAGGTTTAAGAGTTTCGGATTTTACGAAAATTCAAAACAAAATTTCAATTTTGGATGATTTCGAAAAAAAAATTTGTTGTTTAAAGATTGAACTACTTAATGGAAAATTTCTGCTTTTTGGATCATTCTATTTTTGACATTTTGATCCGACATGTCTGAAATCTTGAAAAATATTTTTGAAAAAAAAAAATATTTTTGAATTTTCTGAAGAATTTTAGAAAACTTATATGAACTTAAAAACAAATAAGAAAAAGCACTTGAAAAATAAGTAGTTATTCAAAATTTGTGTTTTGTTATAAAAATTCTTTTTCGCTCAAATAAAAAAATAAAAAAATTAAAATTAAAAATAAAGTAAATTAATGTAAAGTGAAATACAATGAAGTAATGTGTAAAGTAAATTAAAGTGTAAAGTAAAGTGTGAAATCAAGTGTAAAGTAGAGTGTAAAGTAAAGTGTAAAGTAAAGTGCAAAGTAAAGTGCAATGTAAAGTGCAAAGTAAAGTGTAAAGTTAAGTGTAAAGTTAAGTGTAAAGTTAAGTGTAAAGTTAAGTGTAAAGTTAAGTGTAAAGTAAATTTAAGTACAGTAAATTACAGTAATGAAAAGCAAAGTAAAGTACAGTAGTGTAAAGTACAGAAAAGAAATGTCAAGTCGAGTACAATAAAGTACAGTAAAGTAAAATACAGTTTATTACAGTAATGCGAAGCAAAGTAAAGTAAAGTGGAAAGAGAAGTGTAAAGTGAAGTGTGAAGTAAAGTGTAAAGTAAAGTGTAAAGTAAAGTGTAAAGTAAAGTGT
>CAKNYM010049702.1:122688-135563 GCA_932195095.1 Andricus curvator
ACATATAAAAATCTCACCAAATACATCTACGATGCAAAAAATTCCGCTAAGTAAAAAGTTAACAGTACAATCAACAAAATTTGTGAAGGAAAAGCTGTAATTATGTCAAAAGATATTAGGAAGTTCTGCAGAGATTGAAAAAAAAGGAAGATTTTAAGGTTTTCAAGAAAATTTAAAAAAAAAATGAAAGATTTTTAAAATGTCTAAAATATCTGAAAGATCTTAAGGCAATTTTTTCAATTTTGCAGAATTTTTTGGTCATGAGGCTGTCTTCTTCGTTCCACGTCACATATAATAATCTCAACAAAAACATCTACTATTTAAAAAATTCCGCCAAATAAGAAGTTATCAGAACAATCAAAATAATCTATAAAGGAAAAGCTCTAATTTTATTATTTTAAAAGATATGAAGAAGCTTTGAAAAGATTGAAAAACAATGTAAGATATAAAAGCTTTTTAAGCAAATTTTTAAAAAATTGAATGATTTTCAAAATGTATAAATAATCTGAAAGATCTTAAGGCAATTCTTTTAATTTTGCAGAATTTTTTTGGTCCTAAGACTGGTTTCTTCGTTCCATGTCACATATAAAAATCTCACCAAAAACATCTACGATGCAAAAAATTCCGCTAAGCAAAAAATTGTCAGTACAATGAACATACTTTATGAAGGAAAAGTTATAATTATTTCAAAAGACATTACGAAGTTGTGGAAATATTAAAAAATAATGTAACATTCAAAGGTTTTCAAGAAAAAAAAAAGAGATTTTTGAAATGCCGAAAAAATCTGAAAGATCTTAAGGCAATTCTTTTAATATTGCAGGATTTTTTGCTCCTAAGGTTAGTTTCTTCGTTCCACGTCACATATAAAAATCTCACCAAAAACATCTACGATGCAAAAAATTCCGCTAAGTAAAAAGTTAGTACAATCAACATAATTTATGAAGGAAAAGCTATGATTATTTCAAAAAATATTAAGAAGTTTTGAAAAGAGTAAAAAATAATGTATGATTTAAAAGCTTTTTTTCAAATTTTTTTCAAAAATTGAATGATTTTGAAATTTGTCGACAAAATCTGAAAAATCTTGAGGGAATTCTTTTAATTTTGCAGAATTTTTCAATCCTAAGGCTGGTTTCTTCGTTCCACGTCACATATAAAAATCTCACCAAAAACTTGTAGGATGCAAAAAATTCCGCTAAGTAAAAAGTTATCAGTAAAATCAACATAATTTGTGAAATAAAAGTTGGTTTCTAATTTGTTTCTTCAAATACGACTAAAATAATCGAATTTATTGCATAATGAGCGTACAATTTAGAAACAATTCTTTTCATTAATTAATTTTTTTCACGTATACTCACGGACAGAAATTGCAATCAAAGCAAGGACTAAGAACCTCATCATGGACATCCATAAAAATATTTCAGAAAAAAGAAAATATAAGACTTTTGAGACTTTTCGTACTGACTTTTCGATGCTGATGTCGGTCCACTTATATACTGAAATTTTCGAGACAGTAACCTTACAAACAAGGAAAATAATTATAAAGATTGCTAACCTTGTTATCTATTTTTAACGTTAATTTATCTTTAATAGAAAAACGTGTATAAAAAGTAGTCCTTATCAAAGTCTTATTGACAGCCTTACATAATGCGCTCTGATCAACAGAGCTTTTATCGAGAATCAAAAATTATTTTTAAATTTAAGAAATTGTTTCTTGAATTTTTTTTAATTCAAAGTAAAAGTAGATTTTAAATATGTGAAATTTTTTTATCATAATGAAGTTTCTCCCCTCTTTGAATCAAAGAGATTATTTGTATGATACTTTTTTTCATTCAAATTTTTGTGTAAATATAGTACTCACTAAAATTAAAGAAATTTATTTAATCTGATTATCTTAAATCAAGAAAAGTATTTTTTTAAATAAAATACATTTTTTTTATATCCACTCTTTCTTAATATACGTAAAATTGCCGGCTTCATTGACACAATGAGAGAGAAGAAGAAGAATCATTTACACACTCGATCTACACTCGGACCCCGATTTAGTAACCCCCAGTTTAGTGATTCCTAGAATTGCTGGCTCACGCAGTTTCTCAGCGCGCAGGACGAGAGACGGTTGCGACTCTCACCTCGAAAGGGCCGCAGTGCGCAAGTACTCAGTCGAGTATATTGCGCAATATTATGCATTTTCAGGCAATTCCCGACACTGTTATTAAATCAGAGTCCGAGTGTATTTCAAAGATGATATAAATATTGAAATAATTCATTCCCAAAATTGCAAAACTACAAAAGAATTAATTATTTTGAGTGGATTGAAATTCTGCGCTGAGTTCAAATAAATAATTTTAGAAGATATTATAAAAGTTTAAGAAGTTTTTAAAAGATTCAACAATTTTGTAAGTCTTGAAAAGATTTCTACAAATTTCAAACAAAATGTAGATTTTTAAGAATTTCAAAAAAGAAGCTTTTTAAGAATTTTGAAAGGTTTCAAGAGCATCAAAAAAAATCTTATAGGATTGCTGAAAAATTTCAAATAATTTTTTATTTAAAGAAATAAATTTGAAGAGAAAGTAGAAGAATATTTTAAAACATTTCAAATGATTTCCTTCAATTTTGAAAAATAATGCAGAAAATTTTAGACAACATTTTTCAATTTCGCAAGATTAGAAAATTTTAGAAAAAATCGAGTAAGTTCAAGAGATATCTAGAAGTTTTAACAAGATTGAAAAATAATTTAAAACTTGAAAAGATTTTTTAATATCTGAGTCGAAATTTAGATTTTTAGGATTTCGAAAAAAATATTTAGAAGCTTTTCAAGAATTTTGAAAGGTTTCAAGAAAATAAAAATATTTTTTTTAGATTTCTCGGAAATTTTAGAAAGATTTTTTATTTTGGAAAATTAATTTTATAAGAATATAAGAAAAATTTCGAAACATTTCAAAAATAATTTTAATTTTTTGAATAGAACCTGGAAGATTTTAAGGTAACGATTTGAAAGTTTTGAAAATATTCAAATTACAAAAATTTTCCCAAAATTTCTGAGAATATTTTTAAAGTTTTTTGAAAAGTTTGAAGAATTAAATCTGAGAGAATATTTATTTATATTTATTTTTATATTATTATATTATTTTTATATTTATATTATATTTATATTGATTTCAAAACACTTTAAAATTGACAAGAAAGAATCCGAAAAATTTTAAGACAATTTTTTAAACTATGCAGAATTTTTGTAGTTTTAGGAAATTTTGAATCATTCTAAATAATATTGAAAAGATTCTAAAGTTTTCGAAAAATTAAGAAACAAATTTTCTCAAGATTCCTGGAAATATTTTTAATGCTGTTTTATTTTGAAAAATTAATTAGGAAGAATTTTTTTTTAATTTTAAGAAAATTGGAATCAATCGAAAAGATACTTTGAAAATTCATAAGTTTATGCAGTATTTCTCAAAAGTTTTGGGAAAATTTCGGATAATTTTCAAAGATATTTAGAAAGTTTTTGAATAATTCAAGAATAGTTCAAAATTTTTGAAAATTCAAACAGAATGTACATTTTTGAAGATTTTGAAAAATAATTTAGAATTTTTTGCAGTATTTTGAAAGGTATTAGTAGAATAAAAAAATGTCCAAGGTTCATGGGAAAATTTGAAATGATTGACAATCAAATTTTGAAAGATTTAAAAGATTTTTTTTATTTTGTAATTTTTTTCAAAATTCTAAGAATAACTTGATTCAGTTTAAAAAGTATTTAGGATTTTTTGAAGTTTTGAAGAGATTAAAAATATTTAAAAATATGTATCTTTTAGACTCACTCGAAATTTTCCTAATATTTTGTAAAATCCTGTAAAATAAAAAAAGTTTCTTAAATTTTTGAGATTTTTCTTTGACAAATCTGGTTTATTTTTATTTTGTAGAGTTGATTAAAAACTAGGTACATCCTGATATAATATCATGTAGGTATTATAAAATAATATGTGTAATGCTGATAATAATAACTTTTTATTTATTGCTACATAGCTTGATTACAATAATTATTCATTTATTTAATTTAAAAATAAACCCAACACCGTAAAATATTTACAGGATTAAATATTAATTAATTTAGTAATAATAGGATATAATTATATTGTAGAATCATCAGAAGTCGTCATATATATTATCCTTTAGTTCTTTTTCAACCTTTTTTACCAGCTTCGATTCTGTTGTTTGGCTCTGAAAATAAATTTTCAATGCAAATTAAATACTAATGCATAATATTGCGCAATATACTCGATTGAGTACTTGCGCACTGCGGCCCTTTCGAGGCGAGAGTCGCAACCGTCTCTCGCCCTGCGCGCTGAGAAACTTCGTAGGCCAGCAATATTTAGTTTTAAAAATATAGACATCGAATATAAAATCCTTTTCCTTTTCAGAATTTACGAATTTTCTGCACCATCAATTTTGAAAATCAAAATGTCTCAATAAGTAATTTTATTTAATGATGAAATTTATTTCTGAATTTTTTCTAAACCGTACTGATGAGAAAGAAAATTATATTTTAAATTATTTTATTTTGAAAAATTAACTTTAAGAGAAAATTAAAAAAGATTGACGTGTTTTGGAATCTTTTTCAATTTAATTTTGAGAGATATTTCAAAGTTTAAAAAAAAATCAAAAAATAATTACAACTTCAACAGATTAAAAAAACTGGAAACTAAATGTAGATTTTTAAAGATTTCGAAATAAAATTTTGAAGCTTTTTAAAAATTTTGATAGGTTTCAAGTGAATAAACTAATTTTCTTGAGATTCCTGGAAAAATTTTAAATGATCTTTTATTTTTTTTAATTAATTTTGAGAGAATATTTAAAATGATTTTACCATATTTCAAAAGATTTCCCAAATTGTCCAAGAAGAATCTTAAAGTTTTCAAAACAAATTTTTCAATTCTTCATAATTTAAAAAAAATGTCGGAAAAAGAAGAATTATTTAAAAAGATATTTAGAATTTATGGAAAGATTAAAAAATAATATAAAATTTAGACAAATTTCAAAAAATCATATAGGAATTTAAACTTTTGAAGATTTCGAAAAAAAATTTGTTAAGTTTTTTTAAGAAAATTGAAAAAAATGTATTTTAATTTTATTTTAATTTTAAGGTAATTCTTTTAATTTTGCAGAATTGAAAAAAATGAGGAAACATTCGAATTCAGAGAAAACTAAAAAATATTTTAAAAAATATTAAATAATTCTTGAAAATACCGAGAAAAAAATCTGGAACATTTTAGAACAAAATGTAGATTTTGATGATTCCGAAATGAAATTTTGATACTTTTCAAAGATTATGAAAGGTTTCAAGACATAGGAAAATTTTCTTAATATTTCTCGAATAATTAAAAAATAATTTTTATTTAAAAATAAATAATTTAAAAATAATACTTAAAAAGATTTTAAAACATTTCAAAAGATTTCCAAAATCATCTAAAAAAAATCTGAAAGATTTTAAGGCATTTCTTCAATTTTTCAGAATTTAAAAAAAAATAGGAAAAAATATTATTATTTTAAGAAATATCCAGAAGTTTTGAAGAGATTTAAACATAATTCAAAATTTGACCAGAATTTAAATTTTTTTGAATAAAATGTAAATTTTTTGAGATTTTGAAGCTTTTTAAGAAACTTTGCAAAATTTTAAAACGATTTCTAAAAATGTCAAAATTGCAGAATTTTTAAAAACTTTCAAGAAACATTTGAATCATTTTAAAATATATTTAGCAGGATCAAGAGTTTTGAATAAATTCAAAAAAAAAAATTTTAAAGATAATTTTTTCAGAACATTTTAAAAGATTTCTAAAATTTTGCGAAAATTATCTGAAAGATTTTAAATTATGTTTTGCAATTTTTCAGAATTTAAAAAAATAGGAAAAACTATTATTATTTTAAGAAATATGTGAAAGTTTTAAAATGATTTAAAAATAATTATAAATTTGATTTCGAAAAAAAAATCGAAGCTTTTTGAGAAAATTTTGAAAATGTTGAAAAGACTTCTAAAAATGTGGAAAAAAATTTGGAAGATTTTAAGGCAATTTTTTTATTTTTGCAGAATTAAAAAAAATTAAGAAATATTCGAATCATTTAAAAAAATACTTAGCAGGTTTAAGAGTTTTGAATAGATTACAATTTTTTTTTAAATGTAAAATTTTTGAAGAATAAAAAATTGCCGGTATCATCCTTTTTTTATTTAAAATTCAAATCTTTCTTAGTTGAAATAACTATTACACTCTTCTTTGAAAATTTATCTCTTTGATTAAAAATTAAACTAATTTGTTCAAACATCCCTTTTTTGTGATAAATATTAATTTTCTAAACTGAATAATTACTCCATTTTTGGTAAAAATTTTTTTTTTTTTTAGTTTAAAAATGTAACTATTTGGTTGAAAATTTGTCTTTCATGGTAGAAAATTAATTTTCTCGGTTAAAAATTTAACTATTTGGTTAAAAATTCATTTTTTTATCACTTTGATTGAAAATTCAAATAATTTGTTGAAACATCTATTTTTAGTAGTAAATATTGATTTTTTTTAAATGAAAATTTAACTATTTGGTTGAAAATGAACTTTTTTGTTGACATTTCATATTTTAGGATTGGAAATTCAATTGTTTTTTTAGGAGATTCTGTATTTAATTGAAAATAATTTTTTTAAATAAAAATTTAATTACTTCATTTTTGGTTGAAAATGTATTTTTTTAGTTTAAAAATTTAACTATTTGGATGAAAATTTGTCTTTTATGGTAGGAAATTAATTTTCTCGGTTAAAAATTTAACTATTTGGTTAAAAATTTATTTATTTATCTCTTTGATTGAAAATCGAATTTTAAATATATATTTTAAATATTGATTTTTTTTAAACTATTTGGTTGAAAATTAACTTTTTTGTTGAAATTTCATATTTTCGGATCGAAAATTCAATTTTTTGTAGAACATTCGGTTTTTTAATTGAAAATAATTTTTTTCTTAAATAAAAATTTAATTACTTCATTTTTGGTTAAAAATTTATTATTTTAGTTTAAAAATTTAATTATTTGGTTGAAAATTCGTCTTTTATAGTATACAATTATTTTTCTTGGTTGAAAATCCTACTATTTTGTGAAAAAAATTTATGAATTTTGTTGAAAATTTATTTTTTGGGTTAAAACCTAATTTTTGTAGGTTAATTACACCCAACCCTCGGTTTAGGTCCGCGCGGTTTAGGCCTTCATGTTTCGGTTGTGTTTCGGTTATGTTTCGGTGGTGTTTCGGTTGTATTTCGGTTTTTTTCGGTTGTGTTTCGGTTGTGTTCCGGTTGTGTTTCGGTGGTTTTTCGGTTGTGTTTCGTTTTTTTTGCGGTTGTGTTTCGGTTGTGTTTCGCTTGTGTTTCGGTTGAGTTTCGCTTTTGTTTCGGCAGTGTTTCGGTTGTTTTTCGGTGGTGTATCGGTTGTGTTTCGGTTGTGTTTCGGTTGTGTTTCGGTGGTGTATCGGTTGTGTTTCGGTTGTGTTTCGATTATGTTTCGGTTGTGTTTCGGTTATGTTTCGGTTGTGTTTCGGTTATGTTGCGGTTGTGTTTTGGTTATGTTTTAGTGGTGTTTCGGTTGTGTTTCAGTTGTGTTAGAATTTTTAAAAATGCCGAAATAAAATAAAAGACAACATTTGTCGTTCAAAGAAAAATCTCAGCTTGCAGGTCAAGTGAAAGTAGTTAGCTCGCGAAGCTGATTGGAACAATAAGGTTAAAAATTATGAATACCAGAATAAAAAATATTTGAAAACAACTAATAATATAGCTTTGGATGCCGCTCTGATAGAATGGTTTAAGAGAGCGAGAGACAGCTGCCGCAAACGTCCGGAAACGTTTCAAGTCAGCAGGAAAAACATTCATTTTACGTGTAGCGTATTGCTGACATTGTAGTTTTCTCCAAGTTTAACTTATTATATGTATTAAATAAAAAAATGGGTCAAATTAAACAAATATGTTTTACTACGAAGAAAAATTCAACAGAAATGGTTCTTACGGCCCTGACTGTTTACGTTTGGATCCCCCCGATTCAGGGCCAAGGCTGTTTGCAGGCAACCCCCGACACTGGCCTTAAACCGAGGGTCTGGTGTAATTCGAATTATATGAAAATGAAAAAAAATAGAATTTAAAACATTTTTGAATTAAAGGAATAATCATGAGTTTCAAGGAAATCGCATAGTAAGAGAGTGCAGAGAGAGCATATACAGGCTTGAGTCAGCATGGCAATAGTGGGGATATCGAAGGGGAGTTTTTATAGTTTATTGATAAAATTCGTGTAAAAAATCAAATCAACTTACAGTTGCTTAACTTCACACAAGTTTTAGCACGTGTTCGATTCAGCGAATTTCAGATATTCGGCCACCTCTTTATCAGACGCGCATGGTACCGCTGATTTGATCATTTTTGTTTTCGCCTTTTTCATAGCGTCACTTCTCAAACAATCAGCATGAACATAAGGATCGTATTCGTTATCAATAGTTTGGAAGTGCTTTGATGCTTCTGTTAAACTATCTGCAAAAACATCTATCATATCTGAATGAGCTGCTTCCGCGTTGGCCAACTTAATTTTGATGTCATCGTTACATTTGGCCAGATCCTCATCCTTTATATTGAAATATTGTTTCAAGGCCATTTTCGTGGACTCATCCTCATCTTGGGATTCTGAGAAACCTGAAAAATTTTTATTCATTCATTCTGTCATCATTGAAGCTACTAGCCCATTCATCGCAGCTTATTCAGCAATTTCTGGCGAAATACGACAACCACCGGGAACATATGCAAAATATTCCGTCAAAGAAAAAGTTATCAGTAATTCTTCAGTTATTTTTCCAGAAATTATCGCGGGAATATTCCCTACGTATTTTATTTTTGCAAGGTATTTTGGAAATTTTTCCGAAAATAACTTCGGGAAAACTTCGCAACAATTTGTATAAATTTGCTTCATAATTTTGGAATTTTCCCCAAAATAATTCCAGGCCAATAGGAATTTTCAACAAAATAGTTGAATCCACAACCAAAAAAGATTAATTTTGAACCGACCAGTTGAATTTTTAACCAAAAAGTTAAATGAAAAAAAAATTAATTTTTATCATAAAAAGATAACTTTTCTACCATAAATGATGAAGTTTCTGCTCAAAAGTAAATTAAAAAAAAAATTGTTGACTCCTCAAACATATAGATGAATTTTCAATCAAGAAGGATGAATTTCAAACCAAAAAGTTGAATTTACAATAAAAAATATGAATTTTCAACAAAATAGTTAGTTTTCAACTGAATAGTTTAATTTTTTACCAAAATGTGAAATTTTGAAGCCAAAAAGGCAAATATTCTACAAAACAGATCAATTTTTAACTGAAATGATGCACCAATTGTAGCAATTTTTTAAAAAGTACTTGAACTTTAAACCAAAATTTAATTTTCAACCAAAGATTTGAATTTTTAACTAAAAAGGATTAAAGATTAAACTATGACCAAAAAATACCAAAACTGGAATAGTTCAATTTTCAGATTAAAAAATTAATTCCTAATAACAAAAAAAAACGAATATTTAACAAAACACTTACATTTTTAACTAATAAGATTAATTTTTGAATAAAATTATGAATCTTTAACAAAAAAATTAATTTCCAAATAAAGAGTTCAACACAAAAGATGATTTTTTACCGAGAAGATTAATTTTATAAAAATGGAATAGTTAAATTTTTAACGAAAGAAAAACAAATTTTCAACAAAATAGTTGCATTTTCAACCAAAGAGATTAATTTTCAACTAAAATTATGAATCTTGAAAAAAATTAATTTTTAACAGAAGAATTTAACACAAAAGATGATTTTTTAACCCGGAAGATTAATTTTCTAAAAATGGAATAGATAGATTTTCAGCCAAGGAGGTGAACCAAAAAACACGAATTTTTGGCAAAATACATGTATCTTCAATTACATAGAAAAGAATAATTTACAATAAAATATAAATTTTCAACAAAAAATAAAATAGTTGCATTGCTAGCTAAAAAAATTAATTCTCAACCAAAGAAAAACGAAAATTGAAAATTCGTCTTTTTTGATTAAATGCAACTGTAATTGATTTCAAATTAAAATCTTTTTTGGAAAATACAAGCATTTTGTTGAAAATTAAATTATTTTATTTGGTTGAAAAGTAATTTTTTTGTTAAAAATTCATATTTTTGGTTTCAGAATGCAACTGTTGTTTCATAATTCGACTTTTCCGTTTCAAAATTTATCTCTTTTGGTGAAAAAATCAAATTTTTGTTTGTTGAAAATTCTTTTTTTTTTTGTGAATTCATTTGTATTTGATTTCAATCAAACAAAAAATTCGTTTGAAATAATATCAAATATTATATTTTTCGTTAAAAATTCATTTATTTTGGTTGAAATTTCATGCATTTTATTCAAAATTTTAATATTTCATTTGGTTGAAATGTAAATTTTTTGTTAAAAATTCATATTTTTGGTTTAAAAATGCAACTGTTTTGTAAACAGTTTATCTTTTTGGTTTGCAGATTCCTGAATTTAGTGGACATTTTTTGTCTTTCTTGGTTCAAAAATTTGACTTTTTCGTTTCAAAATTTATGTCTTTTGGTAAAAAATCTAATTTTATTTTGTTGAGAATGCAGCTATTTAGTTGAAAATTATATTTTTTTAATTCAACTGCGTGTTTGATTTCAATCAAAAAAATTTTTCTCGTTTGAAATAATATCAAATATTATATTTTTCTTTTAGAATTCGTCTATTATGGTTGAAAATTCATGAATTTTGTTAAAAATTCAACTATTTCATTTGGTTGAAAAGTAACTTTGCTGTTAAAAATTCATATTTTTAGTTTCATAATGCAACTGTTTTGTAGAAAATCCTTTGCTAAAAAAATTAATTTTTTTCTGTTGAAAATTCAACTATTTTGGTAGAAAATTAACTTTTCAATATTATTTTGTTGAAAGTTTAACTCTTTGTTGAAAATTCGTCAAAAGTAACTTTTCTGCTAAAAATTAATAATTTTGATATGCAAATTCAACCATTTGGTTGAAAATGCATGTATTTTGTTAATGCTTGGTTCTTTTAATTTAGTTTGAATTTGAGTTAAAAAACAAAAACAAAAAAAAAACAGAAAAAAAAAAAATTCTTTGAAATTTATTATCAGGAAACGTACGAAAATTAAATTTTTTCACGTATACTCACCAACAGAAATTGCAATCAAAGCAAGAATTGAGAAATTCATGATGGATGTATATAAAAATATTTCAAAAAGCACAAAATGTAACACTTTAAAAAATTTTTTACTGCTATCGGGATGCTGATGTCGCGCTACTTATATACTATTTTTTTTCAAAACTCGTTATCTTTTTTTAACGTTCATTTATCTTTCACAGAAAACACGCGTTTGAAAAGTAGATCACAATTCGTCTGAAATGACTTTAACCCAAATTATGTCTCAACTATTCTCCGGAGAAAAACAAAATCTTGGTCAGGGTCGTTTTCGAAAAAATTGCTATAAAATGACCTTATTGTTTTTAATTTTAATTTTTTTGATGTTGTTGAAAAACTCATTTCTTCAATTTTAAGGAGTAAATTTGGTTTTTACACAGTTATATTATATGTAAAAAATTAAGGGAAAAGAAATATTATGACTCGAATTTTCTGAGAATTTTTAAAACAGTAACCTTCAAGATAAGGAAAATTTAAATTTTGCTAACCTTGTAAAGTAGCTCTTATCTGAGTCTTATTGGGAGGCTCATAAAATGAGCTTTGAACAACAGAAGTTTTATCTATGATCAACAATTCTTATTTAAAAAAAATTTGTTTCAGTAATAATTTCATTAACTAAATGAAACTGATAATTATCATGTACTAATGTTGTTTTTAATTGATTCAAACTTTCTTTTCTAAATTGAATCTCACTTAATTTTACACATCTATTAACTGAATATTTATTAAACAAACTTTATGACAAATTAAATTATTTGAATTGCAATAGATGATAACATCAATTTCACGTTCATGGATGAACTTGATGCAATCTTCTACACAAATAAACACATTTCAACAAACATTAATTTTGCAAAAGGAACCATTGTTATGTCATAAAAATTTTTTTCGTGAAGAATAGATGTGAATTTTATCATTCCAGAACTCTTTTGTTAATATCTTGTAAAAATAAATCTCAAACCACTGAAGATAAAACCGAAACCATAGGACAATCCGATATTTGTTTAATTGTTTATAGAATTTGTTATCAGAAGATAACACAGTGCAATTTAAAACAGTTCTGGTGCCCATTAACAATAAATTTTCGGTTATTTTTGTTAATTTATAATTTAAAATAAGTTTTTCTGCAATGCAATCTGAAGCAAGATCTGATGGGATGCTATCAGCGCCTAAGGAAATTATTGAATGAGTTTTAGGTACATTAATTTCTGTCAGTATATCCTTAATTTCTCAACAATTTCTTATAAACGGACTAGTGTTTATAGAAACTCATTCAAAAATATTTGAAATATGTTTAGATAAATTGTGAGCAAGAACTGAAACATTTTCCAAGTTGAATTTGGTTTGTGGACCATTGGGAAAGCATAAGCTTCTGCCAAAACACTATTGTGAGTTTTTAAACTGTGTGCACATTGATCATTGAATTATCTTTTGTTTTCCAATAGCTATATTATTTCGTTTGTTTTTAGTTGTTGGAACCATATTAAAACCAAACTAAAACCATACTAAAACAACTTGAGTAACAGTTTATTAGTTATTATATTTCAAATCTTCTTCTATGATATTTCACCAACTTGGATCTCACAAATTCATGAATTCTACTTGGCAGATTGTTAGCATCGCAGATGTTTTTGGT
>CAKNYM010049703.1:58-23612 GCA_932195095.1 Andricus curvator
GAAAGAGATGTCAATAATTTCAATGAATGCCAACAGATTTTAAAGGGGTTGAAATATTTTAGGATATTTTAACAGACTCCAAAGCATTTCCAAGAGATTTCAATAATTTTGAGGAATTTAAAAAAATGGTAAAGGATTTGAGAACTTTAAGAGTATTTTAAAAGATGTCAAGACATTTTCGTAAGCTTTAAAAAGTTTCAAGTGATTTTTAAAGATTTAAAGTATTTCAATAATTTGAAAGAGTTTCAAAGGATTGGAAATAATGTATGGTGCTTTTAAAAATTGCAAGGGATTTTGAAGAGTTAAAAAAATTTCAAGGAGTTCTAAAATATTGTGAAGGATTTTAAATATCTTATGGTATTTTGAAAGATCCTATGAATTTTTGAATTGATTTCAGTAATTTAATGTTACTCATAGGATTTGAATTATTTTAGGGTATTTTAGAAGATCTGAAGCATTTTCAAGAGCTTTAAAATCTTTCAATTGATTTCCAAAGGTTTGAAAGGATTTGATAACTTTAACAGTATTTCAAAAGATTCTAAGGAATGTACAATTGGTTTCAGAGGATTTGAAATGTTTTAGAGTATTTAAAAAGATTCTAAAGCATTTTCAAGAGATTTGAGTATTGTATCGAAGAGTTTTCTAAAATTTCGAAAATATAGATCGATTTAATAGGACCTATGCCAGGTTTTAGCGTATATCAAAAGATTTCAAGCAATTTTGAATTTATTTCGGTAACCTAATAGGATTTGAAATGATTTAAAATATTATAAACTATTTTTAAAGACTTTAATGCACTTTGAAGATATTATTAATTTTTTATGGAATTTTAAAGGCTTTAAATGACTTTAAGAGGAATGAACAAATTTTTCTGAGAGTTTAAAGAATTTGTTTACAACTTTGGAATATATGAAACTATTTCATAGGACTTGCGAGGTTTCAATATATTTTAGAATATTTAAATGAATTTTATGAGATTTCCGAAGATTTCAATGATTTTAATGGATTTTAAAAGCTCCCAAGGTATTTTCAAAAATTTTCCAGGATTCAAGAAAATACTTTAAAATGTCATATAATTTCACGGGATTTTATAATATTTCACTGTACTTTAAGAAATTCATTAACAAGAAGTGAGGGGTTTTTTAGGTTTTCACAGATTTGTAGAGATTCTCAAATATGTTTTGCAATTAATTTGAATTCACCCTGAATTGTTACTCATTCATTCAGAATTATTTTATTATGTCTTTCGAATTTTGTTGATTTACCTGAATTCTTTTGAATTAAATCAATAATTCTATTCTGTTCAATGGATATTTTTTTCAGTTTGTGTTTAATTCGTCTTGAAGGGTTTTAACCTCATTTTGAATTCTTCAACATTCAATAAAATTCTTTTGAATTCCCTTGTATTTTTCCAAAATCATTTTAAAATTACTAAAATCAATTACATTTTTTGGAGTTTTCAATTTTTTCCAATTTATTTCCATGTTTTAAATTTTAACTTTAATTCTTTGAAGTTTTATGAACTGAATTTTTAGAAATGCTTTCAAATCCAAAAGAATATCAGTCACACTATTGATGCACATATTTACTTTAAGTCACTTTTTGGATTAGAAATGAGTCTTGCTGCAAAAAACGTCGAATTAAAAATTATTGCTGCGCACTCCCGAGATATTCTCTGGACATCTGCTTTTAGACAACTTCGCATTCAAAATACAATACTTTCGAATAATTTTCAATCCGACGTTTTTTGTAGGGCGATTTCTCTGCTTTTTTTCACTATTGACACTATTTGACACTTTTTTCAAGCGATGACGCTGTTTTGCAGCTATTTTGAAAAAAAAGACACTATTTTCCAATTAAAAACACGAATTTATCAACCACTATAGATTTTTTGAAGAATAAAAAATTGACAGATTTTCGCAGAAGGAAAAAAAAATATATTGTTTGAAAAGTTTTTGTTTAATTTAGTTTTTAATAAGAAAGATACTGTAACGTTTATAAAGGCCTGGAAAGTTCTATCGACAGGATAATTTTCTTCTTATAATAAAAGAATTTAATCATTTTGACGTAAACAACAGATACGATAAAAATGTTCACACAAAAATGTTCATGTACAAAAAAGTTATACTAAAATACATTTTACTTTTTCGTAATAACGTGCATCATTTATGATAAAAATTAAAAAATTAATTTTTCATGAAAAAAATTCACCACATCTCTCAATGCATAATAAAATATTAGTGGCGAATGGATTACTATAGAGTATAAACAGCAATAATTGCGGAGCAAATAGACAATTTAAAAATTTGTTATCATATTTCTTGAAAACTGAAAGATTTGTAATTACTGCCACTATTCTATGTATCATTCATTTTTTTAAACTTTGTAAAGCTTATATAATAATGAAAATTAATATTATTCGCAGTATTTATCAATTTGAAATTTATATGCTCATATACATGTTAAAACGAATAATTCACAATTTATTTTATAAATAAGATTTCTTTTAATTTATAAAATAAAAAATGTAGTACGCCAATATAATTTATAAATAAGTTAAGTGTTAAACAAATTTAAGAGCCGATTATATTAAATTGAATTATAATTATATTCACAATTTTTTCAAGATGATAACGGTGACAGAATTTACCTACAAATAAATTATGAGAAATCCATTACTCCTTTAGCTTCAACATCATCCTGTAGTGCCTTCTAATTATTTTTTACGAATATTTTGTAACATTAATTAAATATAAATAACATAGAAAAAATAAGTATTTGGTTTATTCTTTTTCATACCAGAAATTAGTAGGCGCGCGCCTCGGCGCGCGCACGACTACTAGTTGAACACTAAATGTGATATGAAAAAGGAGATACGAGAACCGGCGTTGGCATCACACACGTGTCGCGTTTGATTTTGATGAATTTGTTGATCCGACTAGGGATCGCCGATCGAACAGGGTCGAACGGTTTCCATTCTCTAATTGAGAATAGGCGTTTAGATTTTACTCGCGGAATAAGTTCACGTGGACTTATTCTCACTTGCTTGCGTACCAATCCACGAAGGTGAATTCTATGTAGAATTCATCACAGGGACTTGTCACACTAATCTGCCGTCCTGATGAAGAAACATAACATCTACAGTTTAACGTAAGGCCTGTTTACTTCTACGCCACAAAACGAAGGTGACCCTTATGTCAAACTGCAGTTTTACAGTTTCTTCATCAGGACGGCAGACTTTTACAGCTGTTCTGTGCTGATGACGTGAGAGATTTTATATATGGACGCGCACGAGAGCTCTCTCTGGAACGATTGATTTGGATCGACTGTGTGTGACGTCAACGCCGTTCATGCGCAGGCGCGCTTCTTAACCATTTGACGAGCGTGAAATACACGCGTAGATTTTACATTATAAAGCCCGGTTCACCAGGAAGTATTGTGACAACGGAACAAGTACACATTTTTTTATTCCAAACATCCCTGCGCATTATATCGAAACCATATTCAGGAAATCTTTTTTTTTTACAAGTTGTTAGAAAAAAGTGGCACTCTCTACAGTTTGCGAATCGCGCCATTGATAGCGCAGCGCTGACGCCGTACCACTGAAATTACGACATTTTCGGTCTCATGAGAGTCCCCGTGAATTATTTCTTAATGAAAGGTGAATACATAATGAATCCTTATATCCTGATTCAAACCAAATTAAAAGAGTATTGCACGAAAAATAGAATCAAAATTTTTTAAAATTTCTTTTTGGGTGAAGTTTTGAAATTTTTTTGCCGAGTATTTATTAAATATATAATTTTGCTTCTTATACTTTTGGGTTGCATACAAAAAATCAATTCTCGGTGTCAGAAATATAGATACTTCAAAAAAATCTAAACCCGAAATTCAGTATAGCGTGACACCCATATTAGGAATAATTTTCAAAAATCCTTACACCACATGTTTCTTATGTAGCACAACACTTTCACCAAGTTTTACTAAAATCGAACAACCACTTCCGGAAAATTGTTGAAAAAATAAACAATTCCTTTGAACAAATACATGAAGGCAGATGGCACAGTAATCACCAGGTGCCCAGTCGTCGAAAATATTTGTGAAGATTTGGAATAAATCGTCTATATTATAAACATTATATATTTCTATGGAAAAACTAAAATTAATAGTGATTAGTAGTCCTAGTCGAGATTGTCAGCTACCTCATATATGAACAATTCCATGTCAAATCATCTGAAGAATTTAAGCTGTAGTTAGTAATTTTGATGAAAATTGTAGTATTTGTTCTCTTAGGTGTTGAAAGAAGAACCCTACAATGATTTTCGGAAAATTCAAAAAACTTAGGAGACATTCAAAATTGAAAATTTTTGTATGTTTTTTGAACTCTCATAACTTTAGTGATTTTAATGCTAGCAAGGTGAATTTTTTAAAAATTATTCATAATAAGATGCAGTTTTAAAGAAATATTTTTTTTAACAAAAAATTTCAAAAACTTCTTGGATTTTTCAAAGATGAATTTTTAAACTCGGATTCTGATGGGGAATAAGCCGAATAAATCTAAGTTGTTTTGGACCCCGCACCAAATGTACAGTAAATGGCTTTTTGTGAAAAATTCTAAATATAATTTTTTTTTTGTGTTTTCGAACCTGCAAAGCAATAATCCGAAAGAAAAAAGTAAGAAAAATGGACAGTTTTTTAACAAAAATTTGTCAAAATTTCAATTCTTACATGTATTTTAGTAGAAAAATGCTTATTCCAGTGAAAAGTTTTTTTTTCTCCGAAACTCTTTGTTAGATTTTGCTAAACGTTTCACATTTTGACTATCAGTCTTACCGAAACAAAAGGTGCATATCTAAGATCTAGAAAGATCAACGGTTTTTTGTTTAGTCTAATCATCCCCTAATTATTGAAACAAAGAAATCGATAGTCTAAACGGAATAAAGCACCAAAGATTTTTTTTATTAATGCATTGATCAACAAAATCACTTTAAAACATATACAGGTAGCGTTTTTTTAGCAGGATTTGCATTATAATTTATTTTCAGGGTCATCTAATCATCCCCTAATTATTGAAACAAGGAAATAGATATTTTATACGGATTAAAGCATCAGGGATTTTTTTATTGGTACACTAAACTTAAAATTGAAATATTATTCAATCGATAAAACATGAAAGTAAGTAAGTAATCAGCAAATGAATAAGTATTGTACAGAACGATATATATATATATATATATATATATATATATATATATTTACATGATTTGTAACATACACTGTTAAAAATGTTTGCAATTTTAATATACATTCAATATACATTTGTATATTAAATCTAAAACTTAGGTATACTATTAAAAACGAATAATTTAAAAACCTAACCCCCAAGCACCTGTACTCACGTTAAAATTCTAACATTCACAGCGAATTTTAGAAAAAATTCCATCCGTACGTTGCACTTCAATTGTAAGTAGGAATTTAGTCAACGAATTGAAGGTTATTACTTTATTTTTTAATATTTGACAAGATCTGAAGGCATCAAAGGACTCGTTTTCTTCACGCACTCTGTTTTACCGACTTTAATATACATGTATATTAATTTTACAATATGATGGTATATTAAAATTAGTGTACGGTATATGCAAATGACTTTACTCACATGTATATTAAATTTCGATCAGATTTTTTTAACAGTGTATTTACACTATATACATTCCAACGGCCATACCACGCTGAAAAAACCAGTTCTCGTCAGATCACTGAAGTTAAGCAGCGTTGGCGCGGTTAGTACTTGGATGGGTGACCATTCGAGAATACTGCGTGCTGTTGGCCCGTCGTGGGTGTGGTGAGCCCACACTTGTAGTTATTTACTGCAAGAAACTATCCACCTAGAAACACTACCCGAATCGGGTAGTGTCACGCCTACCCTGAAAGGGAAATGGCTTAATGGTATACTACTACTACAAAGTTGTAGATGAGAGTTTATTCTACATCCACTGGTATCTCGGGCCCATCAATGGGATTCCGCTGGATTGGACTCGCAGCAGCATCAAGCACTGAATTTAGTAGCAGCATTGTAGGATACCGAATATTTTGTTCGTGCCTCGCGTAACCGAGAAACCACAAAACACTCGCAACATGTGCGCATGTTCCAAAAGTCCTAGCTCTTGACTTGCAGGTACAATAATAGCCAATAACAGGACTTTCAGCCTCGTCAAGTTCGTTTTCGGCATCCTTTAGACTAATGTAGGTTATCCATAGCTGATGTTTTGTAGCGTTACGGAAACCTGAAAAAACGCGGACTCTTATTATACCGGGAGCGCCCCTATACTTATCCAATTGAAACACTTCTCCTTCTCTGTCTTCTCTCTTCCCTTTGGTAGGATGGGGCTAATTGGACTTGATACTCGCCGAAAGTGATACCGCGCAAATCCTGGAGGGTAAGACGTGAAAAGCCAATGATCTGATTTTGATCCAACCGAATCCACTGACCATTTCTTCAATGCAGTTCGTCTGCTTCTACTCGAGCTTGTAATATGTTTACTTCTCGTGCTTTTTCTAGCATTGCTCGAACCATCTCCGCATTCGCATCCTGCATAAGAATAAGTCCATGATAGCGGTTTATCAATGCCCCGGCTATTCGATAGAAATGTCGAAGATTTGGAACGTGTGGCACAACAAAGGTTCCACTAAAGAATTTGAAAATTGATTTCAGGTTGCCGTTCCTAGGTTCCACTATCCATCGCGTTTTTGTGACCAATCGTGATGCATTTGGTTCTTCAGTGCTGAATTAACATTGACCTGGTCGAAGTAGCGAAAGCATTATAACTGATATTCCGCGATCCCTGAGCATTGGTAAAGCATCTCGGCATCCTCGGTTTAATAAGAAAATGTCATTTTCCTGAAACCATGCTCTCAAACCGTCCACATCCCTTTTGAACTCGTTTCTCAGCATTTCTGCGTCATTATCACGCGAATCCGAAAAGTATGGACCTTGAATTTCGAGAATATAGCTTTCAGGAGCAAGGACTAGAGCCGGTTTTAAGAGATGTTTACCGCTGTGCACGCTATCGGATTGACGTAACACACGAAAGTTGCTACTTTTTGGAATTGAGCGTATGTTCCATCAATATATGCAATCGCTCTTGCAATATTGGGTTCCGGATTATACAGCTCATTCGAAAAGTCTGTTACATAATCGCGAATATAATTTTTCCTTGTTATAGAGCCAAATTTAATATTTTCAGGCACAAAACGCTGATTTAAAGACTGTCTGACGGTGGAAATCGCTAAACTAAGGGCTTGTCTACTAGAATAATAAAATATGACCTGCAAAAACTCGTCAACCAAACCTTGACGCAATTTGCATAAAAATACAAGAAGATCTTTCTTAGAAACTACACGGGAATATTTGTCATTTTCATCATTTCTAGGTACAGGATCGCAATATGCGAACAGTTCCAAAAACTGTTCTTTTGTTACCGATGTAAGGATTGCCATTTTTGAATCTGTAAAACAGTTCTCATTCTCATATCTTACAGGACTATCTGCTACAAGGCCGAGCTGCAGAAGAAACTCTTGCATTTCACTTCCTTTGATTGCAATTCGTCTGCTGATGAAATTCAATCCAGGATGAAAAATTGTTAAAAGATTCCTATTATGGTCAAGGTGTTCTGCACAAGATCTAACACCATTCGGAATATAAGCGTTAGAGTGAACGAAAACGTTAACTCTGCAATTGACTGACAGACGATGAAGATTATTTTGGGCATTGCAAAGAAGAGATGTTTCTCTTTGAGTTTGCGACAAAACATTCAATCTTACGCTATTAGGATTATTCTGCACGTCAGCTATTACTGCATTCTCCTCTCCATGAATATATGACATTAGATTTGGCGCAAAGTTCCTCAGACATATGTAACACGGAAGCTGGTTTCTGAAAGCCATTGTGAAATAAAGTGAAAAAACAGTATTCAGTACAAATATTCAATATGCTTCCTTTGTGAACAAGAGCTTTATGAATTTTTATGAATATTTGAACTTCTCGTGTAAAAATGTGCTTGAAACTTATCGGTACAGGTTGGAACAACTTAGAGCAGGTTTGCACAGGTCGATGCAAGTTCGTTCATGTTTGAATCTGTTATTATTATTCATTTTTTCGTGTTTGGAAAAAGACGGTGTCAGTTATCTTGGGTTATTTGCGAGATATAGAGGGGAAGGGGGGTGCGCGAGAGAGAGAGTATGTTTATGAATATTTTAAATTCCTGCGTAAAACTGTGCTTGCAACTTGTTGTTCAGGAATGTTTGAACTTTCCGCGCAAAAATGTGCTTCCAACTTATTGGTACAGGTTGGAACATCTTAGAGCAGGTTTGCACAGATTGGTGCAAGTTTGTTCATGTGTGAAGAGTTTGTTGCAAGCTTATCTAATTGCTTCCCTTGTGAACTATTTTGATCAATAATGAATTAATAAAAAAATCTCTGGTGCTTTGTCCCCTTTAAAATATCAATTCACCTGTACATGTTTTACAGTGATTTTGTTGATCAATGTATTAATAAAAGAAACTCTGATGCTTTATCCCGTATAAAATATCGATTTCCTTGTTTCAATAATTAGGCGATGATTAGACGACCCTGACAATAAATGCAAATCCTGCTAAAAAACGCTACCTGTATAAGTGTACCTGTTTTAAAGTGATTTTATTGATCAATGTATTAATACAAAAATCTCTGGTGCTTCATCCCGTAGAAAATATCGATTTCCTTGTTCAATAAATAAGGGATGATTAGATGACCCTGACAATAAATACTAATGCAAATCCTGTTGAAAGACGCTTCCTATGTATGTTTTAAAGTGATTTTATTGATCAATAGTATGTTAATAAAAAAATCTGTCGTGCTTTATCCCGTATAAAATATCGATTTCTTTGTTTCAATAATTAAGGGACGATCAAACTACCCTGAAAATAAATTATAATGCAAGTCCTCCTAAATTCAAAACGCATTCTGAAATAAAAGTCAGATTTTCAGTCAGCATAAATTGTTTGAATTTTCGAGTACTATGAACAGCCGCACATATAATTTTCAAATTTTGAAAAAATTTGTCTCAAAAATTTTCAAAATGCTCTCACATTTTGAATTTTCATCCAAAATGGCTGGCTAATGAATTTGACCTTTAGTTTAGGAGACTAAAAGAGTATACCAAAGGCCAATCCAATCGGTCAATTCTTTTGAAAGTTATCGTGCTCACAGACATACATACATACATACATATATACATACATACAGCCAAACAGACAGACACATTCGTAAAAACCTGTTTTTTGGGTTCAGGGTGTCTCAAAACGTGGATATTTGACAAAAACCGGGGTGGGGGGGGGGGGGGGTCAAATTTCACACAAATCTAATACCTTCTCTGGATGAGAATGTAAAAATTCAAAATCCATGGAGCGGCGGGGGTCGAATCGGACCAAAGGTGCCCCTGAAATAGTATCAGCCTGAGTGTGACGGTTCCACACTAATTTTTACGAATTTTTAATTTTCAATTTTTCATATTTTTGTGTGCATAACAATGTAGGATAATGTTTATAAAAAAAATTGGCACTTTCGGTTTTTCGAATTTCGCCTTAAGAAAATGGGAGCAAAAATTTATTTATTTTATAAAATTTATAAAATTTATTATTATTTATACACCTAAATTTATTCCCAACCAGAAATAATTTTTCTGTTTTTTTAATTTTAATTTCGACACGCATTATTCACGAGTTGTAAAAAAAGTTGAAAATTAATGTTCCATCACCAAAAAGTATCAAATCCGAAAAAATGTTCGCCGGAAATGGTGTAAATCCACTTATACGGTCAATTTGAAGCTGGAATTCAAAATTTGTACCAATTTTAAACTCGATATTATTAAAGGTATCACCTTCAGTAAATAAAATAAAAAAATAAAATAAAAATCCATGGAGCGGACGGGGATCAAATCGCACCAAAGGTGCCCTGGAAATGGTATATATTTATTTTTTGATTTTATTTACTAAAGGTGATACCTTTGATAATATCGAGTTTAAAATTGGCACAACTTTTACATTCAAGCTTCAAATTGACCGTATAAGTGGATTTATACCATTTCCGGGGCACATTTGTTCGGATTTGACACTTTTTTGATGATGAAACATTAATTCTTAACTTTTTTTACACATCGTGAATAATGTGTGTCGAAATTAAAATTTAAAAAACGGAATAATTATTTCTGTTTGGAAGAAAATTTAGGGGTTTGTAAAAATTTGGTTTTCACTTTAATTTGGTGTTTTTAGGCGAAATTCGAAAAACTGAAAGTGCCAATGTTTTTTATAAACATTATCCTACATTGTTATGCAAAAAAAAATGAAAAATTAATAATTTGTAAAAATTTGTGTGAAACCGTCACACTCAGACGTCTCGAACTTCAGCCTTATGGGTTACGTTGGTTTCTAAACTTGACAGCTTGGAATTTGTTTTATCAGATTTAGTTGTTGACAGATGATTCTCATTTCGAGCCTATTTCAATCCACAAATCGACCTCATTTTATTAGATTGGCGGATCAAACTGAAGTACAATTGTCTTGTCGCGTGAACTGTTTTAATACCGAATTAAGTTCTAAATCGAATCCTAGTTTTTACAGTGATGGAACATGTTTTCAAGCATAGTAAATAGATCTTTGATATGAAGAAAAAACGCCACTTCATCGTCTAAATGTAATACGTGTAATATTTGTCAATATGACGAGAAGGCTAGAAACCATATAAGTACAGCTAGTTTAAGGTCTTTGCAGTTGAAGTTCAAGAAAGATTCCAGAAGTCATTTCCTGCTTAGAGAAAAATGAGAGCTGTTAATTTTATCCTGATCTTCTACGCGCTAATATTTTTCCGCAACGCTGTTCGTAAGTAGAATATAATACAATAATAAGTCTATCATACATTAAAATATCTTACATCCAGATATCGACTATATCCAAAAATTCGCATTTCACTTTGAAACAGGTGAAACATATGTTTATGATCATTGTACGTATTTCGCAAGAATGTTGTTCAGAGTGCAGCAAAACATTTTATTCTACAGTTTTGAAACTGGACGAGGCCATATTTTTAGATATGGAGACGGAAATAAATAAATCTGAACCGAGTTTCGCGAAAATTTCACTTCTTGCTATGTAATGAAGGTTTTCTTAAGAATTATTACAGCTCGTAACGTATGTTACAAACATTAATATTCACGCGTACCCATAAGCTTACAATTTTGAATAAATAATCAAAATTATTTAGGTTTCAACCGAAATTTTTGCCAACCAATGCTCGAAAATTGTTCGTTAAAGCGCCACGCATATGCCAACATATGTTCCAAAAATTTTTCTTCGCAACCTGTTTGCTTCCATCTGTGCATCTAAAACTTTCTTTCTGCAACAACCACCTCAAAAGATGACGTTTCCATCCTTTTAAATTGTGCCTAAAGGATCTTATTTGAGCAGACTGTGTGCGAACAATTTTCGCGCATGCGCAGTTTGAATATGGCTTACTTTATAGGCACTGGTATCTTCTTGAAATAAATTTACATTTAACTTGAACAAATATTTTAATGATTGAAGTGTTGTTTTTAGGGTTTCGTAGCGCCCCCCCCCCCTCCGGACAAAAGAGCCTAAATGCCAACATTTTTGTTAAATAATTTTTTTCCAACAAATTTTTTTCCACAAATTTTTTTATTTCAAAATTTTTTTTCACAAAATTTTTTCGCACAAAATTTTGTTTTCAGAACATTTTTTTTTAATTTTTGTTTCAAAATTTTTTTTCAAAGATTTCTTTTCAAACATTTGAAAAAAAAAATTTTCAACAAAATTTCTTCACTCCACTCTATGCAATATAAAATTAGTATTTTTCGTTACCTCCTGCTAAAAACTTTTTCGGACGCGGTTGGCCCAGTACAGATTGCCGGAGCACCACTACTGGGCATATATGCTGGGTCAGTACTGGCTGGTTATGCTCCGCAGTACTGGCGTGTGCGGTATTGGCGCGCTACTGCACACCAGTGCTGGTTCTGTGCTGGGAAATCACTGGCGTACGAAAATGCCAGAGTTAATTTTAAAAATGATGAAAAATCATTCAAATGTTTTTAGGACCATCCATTTATCATCATACGACTGCATATCGTGCGAATATTCATAATGACAAAAGTGTAAATGTCAAACTTTTTGTTTGATTTTAACACCCACTATTTCTATACTCTAAACATATAACAAAAAGAGTTATTAAAAAAATAAATAATAATTGATTGCAAGTATTTTGTTTGTAAATGTTAATGGTCCTGCTTAGAATGAATACATATATTACATTTGCTGAACATTATTTCTACAGAATTGAAAATCAATTAAAAAACTATCCATAAAAGCCACAGCTCAAAAAAGTTAAGACAACATTTCTTCAACTCTTTTTTCTTATTAATTTTTTTTATCATTATATGATATCATATAAATGTAAAATAAATGAACTGTTAACGGGAATAGAAATAAAATAATTTTTAAATAAATAATTTAAGTCGTTTACAATTTTTCTTCGTGTTATATTTTGGTTTTTCGCGTTTTAGAACATTTCACAACTTTTGATAATGACATAAAATGTCATTTTTGCTGAGCATTTAAAATTTGTATCGATGGAACTTAGAAATTTTATCGCGTACTGTGACCATTTTTTTTAAACTTTCGTGTAACGTTTTTCTTCTTAGGTGTTTTAGACTAATTTACAACGTTTCAGAATAACATCGAATGTAATTTTTTCTCAACATCTGTAATTTGTCATAAAGATGAGACTTAGAATTTTTTTCCCCCTCAAAACAAAAAAAAAAAAAAAGAAAAAAAAAATGTTATCGCGATATTTGTATTTATAGTTTTTCGAAATTTTAGAACATTATTAATGGAATTATAGGCCAAGTGAGGCCGTTCGGGCTCACCCTTGAAAACCACCATCACTATATGCACACCTAAAATTTTCAAAATTATATGTTTGATTTTTGATATTTGCACATTAAGAAACGTCAAAAATATTCGTTTTAGGGTTTCGTAACCCCGGACTGAAAGCCTTATAGTTTCAATCGGGTGTCCGTCCGTCTGTCGTACTTTTTCCAAGAAAGGGAAGTGAGGGGTGAGGAAAGTAGGTGGATTAGGGGAGGCAAAGTTTGCGATGGGGAGGTGTCAACGACTTGATTAAGTTTTTTTCAAGGAAAATGATTTCAAAAATTAATAAAAAAATTTTTGTTTTTCAAAAAAAATGTTCCAACAATTTTTTTCAAAAATTTGTTACTGAAAATTGTTTTGAAACATTTTGTTTTTTCTTTACCTTTTTTTATATAATTTTTTCCAACAATGTAAAAAAACTTTTCAAACAACTTCTTTTTAATAATATTTTTCTTCAACACATTTTTTTTACAAAATTACATTCTCATCAGAGAAGGCATTATATTTGTGTAAAATTTTACACCCCTCCCTCCCCCGATTTTGTCGAATGTCCACGTTTTGAGACGTTTGGAACCCAAAGAACAGATTTTCGCGAATGTTTCTTCCTGTTTGTCTGTAGATTTTTAGTCTGCAAGTACATTTGCCCAATCTTCGAATAACTATTTATTTCTTTAAATTTCTTGATCAATCAAATTCTTGCTGAAATTATATTCTTAAAGAATGTATTGAGTGAATACACCCGACATCCCTAGAATGGCTGGCCCACGCACTTCCTCAGCTCAAGGGGTGAGAGAAGGTTGCGACTCACGCCACGGAAGAGCTGGCAGTGCGCCAGTTCTCAGTCGAGTATATTGCCCAATATGATGCATTCCAAGTAGGAACGGTTCAGATGGACCCGACTTATTGCGCAGTTGAAAAAGCTGCGGTCCGTTAGCCAGTGTTTTTGTTGACGTACGACGTGAAAAATATAACATTTCCCGGAAATAGTACAAGTTGCCAATTAAAAATCAATATAATATAATCAGAAAGCGACTCAAATATTTCGCGGCAGTGCTAGGCTATGTGGACATGTCAGCCGTCAGGAAGGTTAGCATCGGAGTGACATAGGAGCGCAGACAAATTTGTGGAGAAAGTATTCTAAACGTAAAAGAAAGCAAATTATGAAGGTCTGAATAATAATAGTTTTCAAGTGTATAATGTTAGGATAGGTGGCATTGTCAACCGTCAGGAAGGTTAGGACATGGCACTGCATACGATGATGAATGGATAAAGCAGATGCGTCTTTAGAACTTGATTGATTCTTTTTCATTTCTAAACTTAACTCCGGCATTTTCGTACGCCAGCGGTTTGCCAGTACAGAACCAGTACTGGGATGCAGTACCGGACCAGTACCGCACGCCAGTACTTCGGAGAATTACCAACAAGTACTGGCCAAGTACGGGTGCCCAGTATTGGGACTCCGGCAATCTGTACAGGGCCAGTACTGCCCCAGTGGTGTATTCCCACCCAGAACGTTACAAACATTGATATTCACGTGTATCCATTCTTTTGAAATTTTGGATAAATAATAAGAACCAATAAGGCTTGAACCAAAACTTTTGCCAACGAATAGAAAATTTTTCGTTAAACCTCTAGGTGTATGCCAACATACGTTCCGAAAATTTATTTTCACAATCTGTTTCCTTCCGTTTGTGCATCTAAAACTTTCTCTCCATTATATTCCACAAACCTCATAAAATTAATAAATTTCTAAAATTTTAAGACATTTCTATAATGTTAAAGGTAATAATAATATATTGAAGAAACCAAAAATTCGCCTTCCATAGTTTAATTGAAGAATAAATTTTGATGGATGAAGGAAAATGAGTCAAAAACTCATATTTGTTTGTCGAAGTGTGCAACGTTTCGTTGGCATTGGTTCGCCAACCTCATCAGGCTAATTTATTAAAATAAAGAAACACCACATAAATAACACATATTTTTACAGGCACATAGTATAAATTAAAAACAAATTTTAAAATTTACCGCTGACATTCACTGGTTAAAACATAAATTTTAACGCGTCTAAGTTAAATTAAATATGAAGAACCCATTTTGTTCGATTGAAATGACAGTCTCAAGTCAACTGAAGAAACAAACCTTGTGTCGTTATCATATACACGTACTCATACACATATTCATGGATAATACATATTGAATTCTATCTTATGGAAAGTTAAACTCCCAAATTTAATTTCTGTAATAATGGAGAATATATTTTGCTAAGAGCATAAATATCTTCTTTTTTATTAATATTATTTGAATTGCTGTTTATATGGATCATCTCTGAAATCATTCTTTTTTTATAGTTGGGTTCTCGATCTATAATTTTTACATTGTCCCAATAAAATGTGTGACCAAAATTATGTTGATGTTTATAAACAACCAACTTTCTTTTTTTTTATTGATATGTTCACTGATCCGAGTTAAAGATCTTTTTGTTTCACCCACATAAGATGCAGGACATTGTTTACTAGAAAATTATAGTATATTGTGCTACAAGTTGAAAAAGCGAGAGATTTAAAACGAGTGTGAAGTTAGCTACCCGAGCGGAGCGAGGGTGGCTATCACACGAGTTTTAAATCGTCGCTTTTTCAATGTGTGGGACACGATACTTTTTCTATAATTTGTGCAAAAGTGCTAGTTTTTGTTTACCTGTTTTTTGTGTAAAAAGAAGGCGATTTTTTGTCGATTGACGCATCAATGACAATGGCAATTATCAAAGCCATGGCAATAATATGGCAGTAATAATAAGCTGGTTCTCACAATTGAATAGTTGGTCCATAAAGTTGAGGGCTTCAAAATTTCCGATTTTTCGTGAAAAAACCAAGCTCAGTATTTTCGGAGAAACTGACGGTGTTTTTTTGCTTTTGCCAAGTGACAAAAGTACAGACAAAATACACAACTCGACACTTTTCAGGAAATTGATTTTAGGTTAGGGACGACAGTCGGAAAATAGAATGAAGTTGGCTGCGCACGATGCACGAGTCCACCTGAGGCAGCACGAACCCACCCGAAATAACATTTACTTTTTCCACTGTGCTTCACTTTTATCACTGTCCATTTACTTTTTCCACTGCATCTGTCCACTTTTGTCACTGTTGCCCGGAAAGGTCGGCACTGCGCATGCGCCACGTCATCGAGCAAAAATCGGTCACTTTTTACACCAAAAACAGGTGGAAAAACTGGCACTTTTTCGCGAATTATAGAAAAATAAACTAAATTCGTTTCAGCCCATTTTTTAGAAGTATCTTTTCCTAATTTTATTACAGAACTTAACATTTTTTTAATTGTAGGGATCGTAGCAATATTATAACTATTTAAGATCTTGGACAATTGTGTAAAATTACACGGAAAAAATTTATCCGTAAAAAAGTCACGAACTAGTAGCTAGGTCTCGGATATGAGAAAAATTCATCGGATATTTATGTATTTTCGTAAATAACCTGCGAACTTTGAGAAAGATTGACGAACTCGATGTGAAAATTCTAAAACGGTTCATCACTTTTTTTTTACGTGAATAATTACAAAAATATTACGAGTGATTGGGAAAAGATTCTCAGAGCACTCATGAGCTTGCCCGACAAATCTGGGAACTAGAAAGAAGTTCCGCCTGTTCGTGGCCCACACACACACTCTCCTAAACGCGCGGTGCGTGTGTGCGCTCGTATGTGTACCTCGAGCTCGTCGGATGAGTGGCTAGAAGTTTTGTAATACCTATTTTGTTTGGCCTCGATGGCTGCGCGTGTTTACGCACTCCTGGTTTATGCTTAGAAACTGGTGAGTCAGCAGTCTTTGAGGGTTCGAATCTTCTGATTCGCGAATTTATAAATTAATATAAAATTAAATCGTGCAAATAAAATGTTTCCTCTTTATATTTCAGTCTGAAATTTTCAGGAACTTTTCGTAGGAAATTCGGAATTGTTCGTAAGAAACTTCGATATTTATCCATATATTTCTCATAGAAATAAGGATGTAATGTTTCGTTTTTTTATCTCGTATCCGAGACCTAGCTACAAGTTCGTGACTTCTTCACGGATAAATTTTTTCCGTGTATTAGAAAAAGGAGTTCAAACTTTAAGTTGATACACATTGGAACGAATCTGATTAGTATGTAAAACCTTGTTGTGAGAGTGATATTTAATTTTGTGCATGCGCAATTTTATGTTTTTATTAATAAAAACAATTGGATAGTTATTATTCATCAATAACTGTTTGATTATTTTTAAATTATTGGAGTGAACATTATTGCGAGATAATAATATAGCTCTGTCAACAAGATTGTACACGATATTTTTTTTCTGTTGTAAATTGTAAATAATGCATATGGTCGTGTCATCCACATATCTAAAATATAGAAGAGGAACACAATCAAAGATTTTTTTAAATTTTCTTATACATGTCAATTCCAAATCATCCATTACGATGTCTCCAAACAAAGGTGAGATTGTAGAGCCCATTGGCGTGCCATTAATTTTCTTTCAAATATCGTTATTAAAAATAAAAAAAGTATTTTCAAAAAGAAATGTCGTACAATTTATAGTGTCATTAAATGGAATTTTACATTGATTGTGGATATATTGAACTATTTTTTCTAAACTTTGTAAAACTAAGTTACAAGGTATATTTGTAAACAACGACCTGGCAAAGGGACATCTTGTTTATGTCCCTTTACGTCCGATTATTTCTCTTATTAACAGTCCACACATTTTTTGACCAAAATAATTTATGATGAGTTACAAAATTGCATTAAAACCCCTACTTCACATATCAGTAATAGTTTCGAATTAAAAGAAAAAATTAAAGATATTTACATAGACGACGATTATGTTCTCCTGTTACTTGATGTCAGCTCGTTGTTTACAAATATACCTTGTAACTTAGTTATACAAAGTTCAGAAAAAAGAGTTGAATATATCCACAATCAAAGTAAAATTCCATTTAGCGACATTATAAATTGTACGAAATTCCTTTTTGAAAATACTTTTTTTATTTTTAATAACGATATTTACAAACAAAATAATGTCACGCCAATGGACTCACCAATCTCACCTTTCTTTGCAGATATCGTAATGGATGATTTGGAATTGACATGTATAAGAAAATTAAAAAAAATCTATGATTCCCGTGCAGAAATTGCCCCGGTTGGCCCTACTACAACAAGTTTTCTGGTCGGATCCCGGCCGGGCTACCCCTGTTTGGGTTTCATGGCCAGGAACCGGTCGGGAGCCGGCCGGGCTACATTTTTCTCGAATAACCTAGTCGGGAGCCGGCCGGTTACTGGCCGGGACAACCCTGGTTAGATTTCATGGTCGGCAGCCGACCGGGCACTGGTCAGGATACTTTTTTTTGTAGAAATTACACATTTTTTAAGAGCCGCGACATTATCAAAGACGTATTTACGGATACTAGATGAATTATTATCTGAAAAGTATAATTTAAAGATTTATCAGATCAGCAAAACAGAAACTAGCTTTTTGAATTCTTAAAAAAAAAAGATTTGATTTTTTAAAATGTTTTAACTTATTAAATAAAACTGTTATCGATTCTGCAATGTGCAACAGCAGATTTATTACAATTTTTATAATTTTCTCTATTTTCAGACAATTTTTAGTCTGTACACTTTAAAATTTACCGCCATGTCTGACGCCTTCTGCGCTGGCGTCGGCGTAGACACTTGTAAGTTTCAGTTTCGAACCTCGAACGAGAATGCACGTGTCGCCTCCTCGAAGTTCGCAAATAAAACCGCGATCCATAATTAAAATGAACCTTATTTCAGTAATCAGTTCGAAAACCCCACTTACTGCGTGGATAATTAGTATTTTTAATTAATTTATAGTGTTGTGTATTCATTTTTTTCCTTTCTTCCTTCCTAACCTCAAATCACCACGTGGTTTCCAAAATAAAACAATTGCTAGCAGATTCTAGCATCAATTATTGAAACTCTTCTTCAATTTCCTCACGAGAATTTATTAACTTGATTTGACATTTAAAGTTCACCGTATTCTTTACGATGAGCCTTAAAAGACAAAACAAGTTACCAATTTGTCGCCAGAAGCAACATTTTTTAACCGCTCTGTGGCCGGATTACCCGACCGGATCCCGGCCGGTATGAAAGCCGGAATCCGACCAGTTTACCGTGACGTTTTTAGCCGGATCCCGGCCGGTATCCCCGGCCAGCGCCCGGTTTAAACTGGGGCTATCCGGCCGGCTCCCGGTCGGATCCCTGTTACCATTCCTACACGGGTTGTGTTCCTCTTCTATATTTTAGATATGTGGATGACACGATCATATGCATTAAAAATAAACATGTTACATTTATCCAAACCTTTAACTCTTATAATAGAAATTTACAATTTACCTTTGAATTAGAGCAAAATAAAAGTATTAATTTTTTGGACATGACGTTAATTAGAAAAGATAATCACATTATCACCAATTGGTTCCAAAAACCAATGTCATCTGGCAGATTAATTAACATTCTTTCACATCATTCTATACAACAGAAAAAAAATATCGTGTACAATCTTGTGTACAATTAAAAAAAGTTTAAGTTCTGTAATAAAATTAGGAAAAGATACTTCTAAACAATGGGATGAAACGAATTTAGTTTATAAATTTTCTTGTAGACAATTTCCTGCATCTTATGTGGGTGAAACAAACAGATCTTTCAAAAACCGGATCTATGAACATATTGTAACATTCTTCTTTATTTAATTGATTTATTGAGCATTAACTTTATAGATATTTTAATAACGCCTGGGTGTGAGAACGTTTTCCCCTTCTTTTTTCATGATTTTAAGTTCTTAATTTACTTGTATCGTGTTTTCCTTTCATGAAATTACGTCATGAGTATTAGGATCATCCGACGATTTATTGTGTCCTAATCAGGAAATTGGTGCCAAGTATGCACGTCGGTACCAATCCTGTAAGGACGATAAACCTGAAACGAATTGATTTGTTAGCCACAACGATATAAAAAGAAAATTTATCCGTAATTTGAGGTTCCCAATTTGCATTAAAGTGAACGTCGCTCTTTTCTAATTTGAACCCTTTAATTTTGAAATAGTCCTCAGTTATAAATTCTCTTGAAATGTAATTTTCCTCATAGCCAGTGTCCAAAATTGCTCTTACTTGAAATGTTCTCATTATTAAATTTTTTGTATAAAAAAGATCACAAACATCAGAAAGATTGTGAGGTCACAGAAGCGAAGTCCGAATTGCGCACATTTCCTCGATTTGTTTGGTATTGCACTTTTAAGATGTATTTTTATTCTTTCTAATTATCACGCCTGAATAAGCCATTTTTTTCTCTTTAGTGGTTTTCCTACGCGACTATCTAATTTTATTTTGCAGATCAGACAATTTTAGGAGTCCTCATGATTTCGCTCAAACCTAATTAATAGTATCCTATAAATTTTCCCCTCCCTTTAGAAGGACTGAGTATTAATTTATTTATTTTTTAAAATTTTTTATTCTATTAAATGAGACGCCATTCCATGCAAACTTGGTGCCATGTTTATCCTCCAGAAGGTTGTCTCATTTTCCTATCTGATTTCAATGATTTATATAATTTAGTTTTTTTATTCCACTCTTTGTCGTGGTAAATTTAAATTGACAAGTATAAAGCTCTACCTTTGAGAACCATTATTATTTTGCATTCAAAAAGATTTGCTTCTTCCTCGAACAACTCACTGCCAAATTAACTAAATTAATTTCGAGTGGCCATACTGGCATTCATGAGCTCCCGTATGAGAACGGGTTGAAAAAGAATGAGCGATCCTTACGATCTCCAGTATTATACTTAATTAATTTTGTCAAATTAACTTAATTAATTTCAAGTGGCCATACTGGCATTCTTGAGCTCCCGTATGAGAACGGGTTGAAAAATAATGAGCGATCTTTACGATCTCCAGTACTACACTTAATTAATTTTGTTTTTGACAGGTCATGAGAGGGGTTGGCTCTCAAGGTTTAATTCCTTTTTGTTTTGGATCAATTTTTCCTGATAAGGACTATCAAAAGTATTAAAAGAGTTGTCCTCGGTCCTTCATATCCTTTTAATTACCTGGCTGCTAATTGCCATCTAGCTCATGAGACGCTGTTGCACAAGTGCTTCCTACAGTGAAGCGCTCGATGCAGTGTTCGGTCGAACCCTCGAGCGCAGACTGGCGATTCCAGTGATCCTTGGTAATCACACAGGTCCACTTGGGCCCATTAGAATCCAAGGTCTTTGTTTCAGGCTTCATTCATTCTATTGTCACTCTGTTTACAAACTATTTGTCGTCAAACTTTTCTGTCCTGGCATACTACTCTAGCTTCCTTCACGTCCATGCATTTTTTCATGCAAGCTCGTGTGTTTCTATGGCTTCTTACGTCTCTTCGGATTAACGTCTCATTTACCGATTCTAACCATTCTTTCGGCGGTCTACCTCTAGGCATTCTGCCATTTACTTTACCTTTGTACACTTGTTTGGTCAGTCGCTCATCTTTCATTCTTTCAAGATGACCGAACCATCTTAACTGATTTCTTTCCCATGTGTCAACTATTGTCTCTTTTCCACCACATTCTTTGAGGATTGTCTCGTTTCGGACTTTGTCCATCAGTGTTTTCCCGCATATTATGCGCAGAGGTCTCATGCCGATCGCGTTAATTTTACTCCTGTCCTTTCCTTGACATGTCCATGTTTCGCTACCGTATAGTACAGTCGGTACGAATATAGAATTATGTATGGCCATTTTAGCTTTTATTGATATGTTTTTATTTGTTAGGATGGACCCTGCTCTACCGATAACCTTCTTACCCTTATTTATGCGCCTATCTAACTCCCCATCTATTTTTCCGTCGCTAGTGAATAGACTACCTAGATATACGTACTTGTCAACTTGTTCTAATCTCTCATCATTTAGGACAATGTTGCACATTGTTTTCTCACTCTTTCCCTCAAACACCATGATTTTTGTTTTATTTACGTTAATTTTGAGTCCCATGTCCTTCATTCTTGTATGAAGTTTATTCAACATTCTTTGCAAGTCCTCGACTGATTCTGCCATAACAATCTTGTCATCTGCGAAAGCTAACCCACGTACCTTAACTGTTTGGAGATCTACACCTTCTTCGTCGAAGAGTGCAGTTCTTAGACACTTATCCATGAATATGATAAATAGCCACGAGGACATAACGCATCCTTGTTTCACGCCTTGCGTAATATCGAACCAGTCACTCAGTTTCCCGTTTACCCTTACGCTCGCTTTACTACCTGTATATATTGTTATTATTGCTTGCAGGAGCCCTCCATTTACTCCGTATTCTTTAAGAACTTCCCAAAGTTTACTTCTATTTACCGTGTCAAATGCTTTTTCTAGATCAATAAATGCACAGAAAACTTTCTTTCCTACTCTCAAGCTTTTTTCTGTGATCTGTCTTAGGCTAAATATATGATCTGTACATGATCTTCCTGGCATAAATCCACTTTGGACTTCCCATATTTTTTCTTCTGTGATTTACATTACCCTACGAATAAGTATTTTTGAGTATATTTTACTTACGGTACTTAGTAGGCTGATACCTCTGTAATTGCTGCAGTTGCTTTTGTCTCCCTTTCTTTTGTATATTGGTACGATAATCGCTTTTCTCCAATCGTCTGGGACTTTTCCTGTCTCGATACACAAATTTATCAATTCGCACAACCTGTGAGGCATGTACTCGCCATCGTCTTTAAGCATTTCAGCGCTAATACTGTCTGCACCAGCAGCCTTACCGTTTTTTAAATTCTTTATTATGTCTCTGACCTCAGTGACACAGACTTTTTCAATTGGGTTTTCTAATGCATTATGTTCTATGTCGCAGTTTTGTTGTTCTATATCTTCACCTCCTAATAGTTCTTTAAAAGAGTCTTTTAAAGCGTCTACTATCCCGTCTATATCATATAGCATTTCACCTTTGCTGTTTCTCATGCTGGCAAACTCTGTACTTTTACTTTCCTTCAACTGTTTATATAGTAGTTTCATTATTCCTCCAAAGTAGTTTTGTATTTTGTTCTCTTCTTCTGTTCTGATTTTCTCTTTACTCTCTTTGACTAGTCGTTTAACTTTCCTATTTTTGCGTCTGTAATCATTCTTGAGCCTATTTCTCTCATCATCGCTAAGACCTGTCATGTTCAGCGTTTTTTTGTGCGATTTTTCTTTTTCTTTTTGGGCTGCCGCAATTTCATCATTCCACCACGCATCGCCAGACTTTCTCCCTACCACTGCCGTACCACACACTTCAATTGCAGTTTTAACAATGATATCCCGTAATAAAGCCCACGCGCCCTCTATATCTTTATTGCTCGTAAGCGCTTCCCAAGTTGTCCTATCTATGCGTTCGCTTAACAGTATATATTAGTATATATTAGTACATATTCTAGATGGTCGCGTGTCGCATTCGGTGCGATTTGATATTTGATATTTAGAAAAGTGAAATATGTCGACGATAAAATGAGTGAGCTATGGCAACCAGACAAAGTGGGAGCAAATTGTATGTATGTTCATATCCATC